>JAJPUD010005249.1:39807-111352 GCA_023553655.1 Myrmecobius fasciatus | reverse complement strand
GAGAGAGAGAGAGAGAGAGAGAGAGAGAGAGAGAGAGAGAGAGAGAGGGAGAGAGAGGGAGAGAGGGAGAGAGGGAGGGAGACAGACAGAGTGACAGAGACATACGTGCATGTTTGTAGTGGTCGGCATAGAACCTATTCCTTTCAAACTGGCTTTCTCTGTGGAAAAATAAACGACATATGGCTTTTTCTTTTGCTAATCTTACCCTGGGTTTCATGTCATCTTCCACTGACACACACATAAAACAATCATTTTCATTTTGCTTTTGAAGGATGTGTGTGTGGAGGGTCTTTTTTTTTTTCCTGAATTGCATTTGGGGCTGACTTGCTTTTGGATTGTATTTGATATTTTGATTCAAATGCAGTCTAAGACGAGATTTTTTCTCTGCAGCTTGACGAAAATTTTGGAATAATGAGAAGGAAATTTTCTAGCCATTGTGCACTAATGACTATGTGAACTCAATACAATAGAAAAGAGCCACATGTGAATTGACCACAAGGAATTAAAAGCAAGTGGACGGTCAAAAAAGAAATCCATCCATTGATCATGGGGTCAGTTTGATGTAATGTGTGGCTCAATGTCCTCTTATCTCAGCTTTCCCCACTTCCCCCTCCCCACTTTAAAGTAAATTATTTCTATTTCTTAGGTTTTCTAAGACCTTGAAGAGAATCAGATAGGCTGAGCAGAGGAGAGATTGGGAAGGGGGGGGAGAGTTGTGCCGTGAAAGGAGGGCTCAATAAAAGAGACCAGTAGAAGTTTCCTGGTGATTCAATCAATTAGATGATTCTGGTTGTATTCTACAATAATATGTAGGTTTGAAGATAGGCCCTTCACCTTCCCTAGACTAGATAGATGACCCTGACCTATGATATTCTTGAACTTGGTTTAACAACTTGATTCAGACCTCTTCAGGATTTGACCTTTTACTCCATTATTTTCTCCTTTATGTTTTTTTTTCTGCCTGTTTACTCCAGATCTCAATCCTACTTTTTTTTAAAAAAATAATAATAATTCTAGTTTCATAATATGATCTCAGTTTTTGGCATTGTCTCAATATTTATCCTTCTTGACTTTCATTTGACACTATTGGATACGTTCTCCCCCTGCATACTCTCTGGGCATCCTCTGTGTTTTTACGAGCCTTGTCATTCTTGCTTCTCTGATAGTTCTCAGCTCCTTTGCTATGTCATCATCCATGGCATACAGCAAGGCCCTGATCTGGTTCCCTTTCTCTTTTCTTTCTACATTGCATCTCTGGATAAACTTACTGGTTCAAAGGAGTTTGTTTTTTTTTAATTGACTTTTTTTTTTCAATGAACAAGAATTTATTTGTTCTCCCCCCAGCACTCTCTACTTCCAAAACAAACAAACAAAAAGAATGACGGAAGTTGAAACAATATGCTTTAGTTTAGCAAAACAAATTCCCATATTGGTCATGTCCAAAAATGAATGTCTCATTCTGAATATTTAATTCCTCATCTCTCTGTCAAGAGGTTAGCTTTTTTTTTTGTCATCAGTATACTGGAATCATGAATGTTTATTACATGGATAAGAATTACATTTTTCAAAGTTGTTTCTCTCTGAAATGCTGTTGTTATAGTGTGAATTGTTCTCCTGGTTCTGTTTGCTTCACTTTGAATCAGCTCAAACAAGTCTTCCCAGATTTATTTGAAATAATTATATGTAAATGGGGATAAATTAGAGATCTTTTCTATAAGGTCTGGGATAAGGCAAGGATGCACGTTATTTCCATTCCTTGATATAGTGTTAGAAAAGCTAGCTCTAGAATTAATAAAAGTTAAAAAGAAAGGGAATTAACTTAGGCAAAGAGGAAACAAAATTATTTGGGCAAATAATATGAATGTTTACTTAGAAAATCCTAAGGATTCAACTAAAATTGATTAAAAGTATAATTTCAGAAAATTATAGCAGAAAAAAATAGCAGGCTATAAAATAAATCCACAGAAATCAACAATATTTCTGCATATTACCAGCAAAAAATAACAGGAAGAAAAAAAAAAAGACAAAAACATATAAAAGTAACTATAGACTGTATAAATTTATTGAGAGTCCACCTACAATACTTAAGAATTATATGAATAAACTAAGGCACTTAACAAATAGAAAGATGGACTTAAACAATTGGAAAGATACTATTTGCTTAGGAGTATGTTGAATCAATATCATAGATTGACAATGTTACCTAAAATAACTTACTTATTTAGTGCCATAGCAATCAAACTAACAAATGATTAATTAATAGAGCAAGAAAAAAATGAAGGAACAAATGGAGGAACAAAAGGTCATGAATACCAAGGGGAATAATAATAATAAGGCAGAAAGAAGTGGGTCTAGCATTCCCAGGCTTTTTTTGTAGTAAGTTTATTTACTTTTAATATACATTTCTTTATGAATCATGTTGGGAAAGAAAAATCAGAGCAAAAGGAAAAACCATGGGATAAATTAAAAAAAAAAAAAAACAGAAAAAAGAAGTCTCCTTAGATCTTTTTCTATGCAGATGGAATTTTCTGTCCAAAGTTTATTGGGATTGCTTTGGATAACTGAACTGCTGAAAAGGCCAAACCTTTCATAGTTAGCCATCACACATTCTTGCTGTTATTGTGTACAATGTATTCTTGGTTCTGCTTGTTTTGCTCAGCATCAGTTCATGTAAATCTTTCCAGGCCTTTATAGTCAGATTGTTCATCATTTTTATAGCAGAATAATATTGTATTACCTTCATGTACCACAGGTTGTCCAGCCATTCCCCAATTGATGGGCATCCATTCTTGTTTCCAATTCTTTGCTAACACAAAATTAGGTACTACAAAATTTTTTGCACATGTAGGTCCTTTTTCCTCCTTTATGATTTCCCTCCTTATGATTTCCAGCAATGGCACTTCTGGGTCAAAGGGTATGCATAGTTTTATAGCCCTTTGGGCATAGTTACAGATTGCTCTCCAGAACGATTGGATCATTTCATAACTTCACCAACAATGCATTAGTGTCCCAGTTTTCCCACATCCCCTCCAACATTTATCATTGTCTTTTTTCCTATCATCTTAGCCAATCTGAGAGTTTCATGTACCACCTCTAGAGGTGGTAGCTCAGAGTTGTGTATTCCCAGGCTTCAAACTGTATCACAATGCAGCAATCATCAAAATGATTTAATATTGGTTTAAAAAAATCAGTGGATCAGTGGATAGATTAAGGACACAATGGTCAAAAGCAAATTAATTTAGTAAGTAGTCGAGTAGTTAATAAACCCAAAGACCCTAAGTTCTTGGATAAGAACTCATTATTCAACAAAAAGTGTTGGAAAAAACTGAAAAGCTGTCTGTCAGAAATTAGATTTAGACCAATACCTCAAATCATATCTCAAGATTCAAATGAATAGATAAATTAAATGCAAAAGGTTGTACCAAAAACAAATTCAAGGATCAAGAGGGAAAATTACCTTTTACATCCATGGATAGGCAAAAAAAAGTCATGCTGAAATGAGGGATAGAGAGAATCATATAAGATAAAATTGAGTTACATAAAATTAAAATGTTTTTGCACAAACAAAACCAATGGAGCTAAGATTAGAAGGAAGTTAACTGAAAGAAAGAAAAAAAAGCTTCCTGTAACTTTCTCTGATCATGGACTCATTTCTAAGATATGTAACAAACTGATTCCCTTTATAAAAACAAACATCATTCCCCAATTGATAAATGTTCAAAGGATATTAATAGGCAGTTCTCAAGGAACAAAATTTAAGTTATCTATAGCCATTTGGGGGAAATAACTTTGAATAATTAGTAATTAGAGAAGTGGGAATTAAAGCAACTTTGAGGTTCTATTCCATATCCATCAGATTTGTGAAACAGACAAAAAAGAAAAATGACAAACACTAAAGGGGCTGTGGGACAGCAAGTATATTCATATATTTTTAGTAGACCTGTGAACTGGTCCAGCTATTTTGAACATGATTTCGACCTGTGCCTAAAATAGTTACTAAATAAACTGTTTAAAACATTTGATTTAGAAATCATGTAACTAAGTCTATACCCTGAAAATATAGAAGAAAAAGAAAAAAGTATTCATATGTACAAAAATACTTGTAACAACTTACTTGTGGTAGCAAAGACCTAAAACTAAGGAATGTCCTTCAGTTAGGGAAGGGCTGAGTGGATTTTGTTACATATGTGCAATATAATGCTATTGTATCATAAAAAATTAAATGAGTTTGATTAGCATGCCTGTCTATCATATTTTATCATCTTAGATCTTGATACTCTGCCTTGGTAACACTTCTGAGTTCTAATCTTGCATCATTCTTGCCTATTGGATAACTGGAAGTTCTCAGGCCATTTCAAACTCAACATACCTAAAATAACTCATAATTCTTTTCCCCAAACCCACCCTTCTTCTGAATTTTGTTTTTCTGTCATGGTGATATTTCCAATCAATTCTTTACTCCCTTTCTCATGCCATATTTTCAGTCAGCTGCCAAACCTTGTCATTTCTACTTCCCCAATATCTCTTACATCCATAACTTTCTATTTAACTTATATAACCACTGCTCCCATTTTCAGGGATTCATTACCTCTTAACTAGACAACTGCAGTAGCTTCTTAATCACTCTCCCTGCTTCATCTCTCCTCAATAAAATCCATCTTTCATACAACTGCTAAAGTGATTTTCCCAAGGCACAGATCTAACCATGTCACTCCCTTAATTCAATAAACTTCAGTGCTTCTCTATTACTTTAAGAATCAAATATAATCAGCTCTTCTATTTGGCATGATCTCAACTTGTCTTCCCAAATTTATGCAGCCTGTGGTCCAGTCAAACTTTTCTCAGCATTCCTCATATACAACATTCCATTTCCCATCTTCATGCCTTTGCATTGGCTGTCCTATATCCTTGAAATGCACCCCCTCCAAGAATCCCTAGTTTTATTCAAGGCAAGTCTCCTGGCTATTCTATGAACAAGATACTACAGATCTCAGCTCTAGGAGATGTTTCCCATGTCTGTAATGCTCTCTCTCCTTCACTTGGACTACTGACATCACTAGATTCTTTTAGGTCCCAACTAAAATCACATATCTTATAGGAAGCCTTCCCCAAACCTTCTTAATTCCAGTTCTTTCTCTCTGTTATTTGTTATTTATCCACTATATAGTTTGCTTTTCATGTATTTGTTTGGATAGTTTTTCCTATTAGATTGTAATCACCATGAGACCAATGACAGTCTTTTGATTATTTTGATATCCCCAGTACTTAACACTGATATATCAGATATAGCTGATAAGTAACATATAAATAGGTATATTAAACCACATGCAAGAAGAGAGAAATTAGCAGCTTGGGGGATTAGGAGGTAGAGCATTCAATTCAATAAACAATTATTAAGTACCTATCAACCTGTATTTATTTTCTATATCTCTATATCTACATGTAGTCTACCTCCAATAAAATGAAAGTTCATATAAGACAGGGATTGTTTCATTCTTATTTTGTATGCCCAGGTCTGTGCCTGGCACAAAGTGAGTACTTTATAAATCCTCTTTCATTGGTCAATTGATCCTATGTCAAATGTATCCTTTTCAAGAATATCTAGCTATATTGAAGTATTTTGAAGTATATTGAAACAAATGGATTAGAGTGAAACCTGACTGAAATGGGCCTGGTTTATATCACCAACCTTTCTTAAAGTTTGGTGGTTACACTTTTATAGTATTCCTTTTATATAGTATTTTGTTACTTCTGAAATTATTAATAACAACAAGGGAAAATCTTTGGGTTCAATTTGCAAAAGCTCGTCAACTTGACAGCTCTGGAATTTCCCAACCAGTTCCCAAATTTCAGGGTGTGAACTGTCCCCTGTCAAATGAAACTTCCCATATGAGAAAAAGGAAGCTTATCAAGAATTCTTCAGCATCTCAGACATTAAGCATACACTTGCAATACAGCATTTTGATGAGAGAGGTGTAAATGAATCACAAACAAATGGATTATATTACTTTCAGGGAACTTGCAGGTTTCAACATGATAAGGGCAAGGAATTGGTAAGCTGTGGCCTCAGTTCCTCAAAAATCACCTCATCTGAGCATGTCATCCAAGAATTTTGAAGGCCCATCACCTCCCCAGTTTGGCATCCATAGCCTTATTTCTAAATCTGACTAAAACCTTCTTTGGCTTATCATCACAGAGTTTTCAAGTTTGGGGAAAGTAAGTATGGATTTGGGGATGGACCTACAGGCACCTCTCCTGGCTTTTACATATTAACCTATCATTCTCTTTCATTTCAGAAGTCAAATACAAAACAGAGATCAACCTGAAGGACCAAATCTTCATCTTATGGGAAGACCTCAGATGAGTTTATGTACATAAATTAAAAGAAAAGAAATGAAAATCATAGAAAATCAGAGCTAGAAAGGACCCTTGAAACCACCTGTTTTAACCTACATTGGAATCAAAAAGGACTTCTCTATTCCAAAAAAATGAGAACTTTATTGAGCTCTATTTCACTGATTTGAGAAATGGAAACAGACCTTTAAACTTTGGTATTCACTCAAATTATTTCTAATCTAATACATTATGGGGAGGCAGTTTGTCATTGTGGAAAGACTACTAGTTCAAATCTCACATCTCTCTTTTTTTTTACTAGAAATTAATTCCCTTCTCTGGGCCTCAGCTTCCTCATCTTTACAATGAGAATTAGACTCTGTGATGTCTAAGGTCTCTTCTAATTCTATGATCCTATCTCCCAAATATTTCCCATCTTATAAACAAGCACCAGAATTGTAACTGTTTGCATGATGATTACAAATATAATTGTTAATAATGTAAGAGAAATCATTTGTTGAGAGTAATAATGAAATATCTTTAATAGTAACCAAAAAATAGCTCTTATGCAGTGATTTATGACCAAAAATACAGTAATTCACATGCACCATCTCATTTGACCCTCACAACAACCTGGAGAGGCAGGTGGTATGGGGTATTATTGTTGCCATTGTGAAGATGTCTAAGGCACAGAGAGGTGATATGACCTGTTCAAGATTACATGGTTAAAGCAACTGACATGATTCAGCTCTTGAGGTTTGATTTCCACTGATTCAAGTGATCCACTTCCTGCACAGCTGCCCATGTGTGTTTTGTCAGAGCTCCATAGGAGCTTACTTGTCATTTTGCTGTTGAAGTAGAAGGAGTGAGGCAAGCAGAGGTGAAGGGAGAGCAGACACATAGAGACACAGAGATGGAAACAGAGATAATGAGGAAAGATAAGAGATAGAAATAAAAAAGACAGAAGGAGAAGGAGGAGAAGGAAGAGACGCAAGTTAGAGCAGAGAGACAGAGACAGAGACAGAAACAGAGTTAGAGAGACAGAGAGATTATCTATTACTGAGAACATAATAAATGGGAGGTTTGGATTCTCAAGTCAATATTATTATTATTGAGATGATTCATTCTTCAACTTTATCCCAATTCCTCTGACTTCTTGTTCCTCAATTTCCTTTTTGACAAATACAGTTTGAGCCCTTTGCAAAGTGCTTTATATCATTTGGATGAAAAGTACTATGTGAGTATAAGTCAAATCAAAGGATTTTGAGATGGAGGAACCTGAGAGATCATGGTGTTTACCACTGAGTATTTATTATTATTATTATTTTATTTTTCCTCATTCTTTTTCAGATGAGGAAACTGAGCTCAAGAGACACAAAATGACTTTCTCAGGGTCATACAGATACTGCATGCCAGCAATAGGATTAAATTCAATTCCTCTGTCTCCAAGTTTAGTGCTCTTTCAACTATACTGTACTGGTTTTTTTTTTTTAATTACTACTGAATTTCTATTGTGTATTCATACTTTTCAGCAAACATCTCTCAAAGGTGAATTATTGTAGGAATTTTTGTATGGCATCCAATTCCCAATCTATACCTTTATGATTGGCCACAATCATTAGTTATCAATTGGAATTTTTACTTTTTTTCTTTTTCTTTTGTTTCTCCTTCTTCCTATACCTTCCCCTTCCTCCCTTTCATTCTCTTTCTCTCCATACTTCCTTTCATTATGCCCCACCACGGACTTTGTCTCTGTCTCTCTATCTTTCTCTCTCTGCCTCTGAGTCTCTCTGTGTCTCTCCCTCTCTGTGTCTCTCTCTGTCTCTCTCTTCTCTCTGTCTCTCTGTCTCTGTCCGTCTCTCTCTCTCCTTTGTTTCTGTCTCCCTCTCTCCCTTTCTCACTCTCTCTGTCTACATCTCTTGTGTCAATCTGTCTATATATATATATATATATATACACATATATATATAGATACATATATCTAAAGATATATATATTTATATATATATACAAATATATATATAAATATATATATATATTTGATTTGCCAATATTTTAACATAATTAACATGTAGTGGATATCCTGCCATCTAGGGGAGGGGTGGGGAGTTGGGGGGAAAATTTGTAACAGAAAGCTATGTAAGGGTTAATGTTGAAGAATTACACACACATGTTATGCAAATAAAGTTTTAAAAAAAGATATATGTGTGTGTGTGTGTGTGTGTGTCTTTATTCTTCTCTCTCCTTTTCTCTCTGTCTCTCTCTCCTCTCTCTGTCTCTCTGTCTCCATCTCTCTCTGTCTCTGTCTTTATATCTTTCTCTGTCTGTCTGTCTGTCTCTTTCTCTGTCTCTGGCTCTCCTCTTCAATTCCTATACTTAGTTCAAACAGCGTCATTTATCTTTTAAGTTATTTACAATCATCTAATTCAGCTTCAACAAAATTATGCACTTATATGGACGATTTTCTGCTCCCCATTTTACAGATGAGAACCCTGAAGGACCACAAAAATAAAAAAATTGATCAAATGCTTGGAGGGAATTGTTATTAGAACCAGGACTTAAACAGGCAAGCTCTTACAGTCATGGTGAGAACTCATACTGCAATACCACACCTCAGTCGGCAAGTTTTCTTTCTGTTTTTAAATAGCTCATCTGGAAGATATTAACAACCTAAATCCAAATATTAGAACTGCAGGTTGTCCTGAGGGAATAGGGGAGACAAACAATTTATCCCTGTTCTTTTCCAAACTCATTTCTTCAGGGCCTCAACATATCTTATGGAGTGGGGGAGGTTAGAAAGCAAAAGCTTGCAAAGGGGCTGATCAACTTCAGCCATGGGACTGGGGCCTTTCTTTTCTTCCCTGCCTCTATAGGACTTAAATGTGATTCAGGACAAGTAGCAGCATGATGGGAGGCAGGGAAAGCAGTTCTTTTTATGCCAGAGTGATCAAGCTTCAGTACCTGCCCAGGGTCAGAGAAAAGACATGCAGTGGCAAGAACAGGGGCCATATAAAGAAGAATGGCCAGCATCCTGAGATCCCTGGGATGGATTAGATGCCTCCATTTTTTTTCATCTCCTCCCTAAATACCATGTTAAGAATATGTAAATTTAGTGGTAAGAGCACTGAATTTGAATTTAGAAGACCACATAGATTCAAAGCCTGGATTTGGTACTGATTGCCAGTGTGACCATAGGCAAGTCACTACCCTCTCTGAGCTTCAGTTTCCTCATCTATATTGGAAGTCTCATAATACTTGGCTTATACCTTGCAATGTGAGCAAAATGCCTCTAAAACTGAACTCTCTCTGTAAATAAACTCTTATTATCTTCTTCAACTCTCTTTCGGTTCAGTGTTCTCTCAGCATTTGCTTCTTTATGTTTACTCAATTTTCATTTGATTCTGAATCATTTCTTCTCTTCTTTCTCATACTCTTCTCCTTCCCCCTTTTCCTCCCCCCTTCCTCTTCATCCTCATTTTTCCCCTTGTCCTCCTCCTCCTGCTGCTTGCTGCCATGCCTCACATAATCCTCAAACCAACTTTCCAAGGGGAAGAAAAGCAATCACTTCCTCACCACTCTCTTTTCCATTCTCCATCCTTTCCCAAGAGCAAAACATGTTAAAGTTCTTTCTGAAATATAATGTTCTTGTTTGCATTTTTCTATTACATTTGACATAAATGCATATTGCATACTACTCTATTTCTACACTACAGTGAATTGGTTCAAATACATAAAAATAGTTATATTCACTACTACTTGTTTTAACATCTAGAAAACCTAGGCAAGTCCCCGGTCTCCTGGTACAACTAAGCTGATACATAGACCAAATATATTGCACAGGACCAGCTCTATTTATAATCTCTCTTCAATTCATCCATTCATTGATTCAATCAGCAAACATCTACTAATTATTTCATGTAAACACAGCACATTATCCAGGGATTTATGGGGCTACAAAAGAGGTAAGAGGTATTCAAAAATTCTAAACACTAATTGGGAAAGAAAAGATGGGGTCAAATATATATGTAACAGCTATAGAACAAAAAGCAGGCACCTGGTAATATAATCCAAACTAGATACTAAATCCTGAGAAATGATATGTGAGGGAGTGATCAAACTAGAGTAGGCTAGTCCTGAAAACTCCCTGTAATAAAAACAGATTGGTGAGAAGGCTGTTCTTGGTACATGGTGGATAGGGACAACTCATGTATCCAGTTACTTAAACTTATGTGATGGTGTCCTATGTCTATTTATGTCTATGGATGTATCTAAAAATGTGTGCTCTATGAGAACAAGGAAATAGCTTCCTTGAATTAGCCTCTCAAGCCAAGCATCTGGGCCACTCTCACACATACGGTGGATACCATAAAAGTCTGATAGCATAAACTATATTGTTTAACATGGTACATAATATAGGAAGAAATAAAATAGGTCACAGTATAAAACCACTGATTAAAAATATGTTCTGGCTTTTAATTGGAGGGAAGGAGGGAGATGGAGACTAGTTAAGTTCATAATATTCCTATGACCACTTGAAGGTTGGTTAGTCTTAAATGATCTTTTTAGATCCAGTTACAGGAAGTGCCTTTCTTCTCTGCCATCAGATCAGCTGGTTCCTTTTATTAGGATACCATAGTGACACAAATTTGAGATGTTTGGGATAGACATCTAAAAACCTATCATCAGTTCAAGACATCAATATTATAATAAAACAGTTGATTCATTTTACCAACATAATAAAGAAATACCAAAACAAAAAAAAGTAAACAAAAAGTAACATATTTATTGGGTTCCCCCCCCCTATTTTCCTTGTCATGTTTTTACTTTAACCCACTTAGATTCAGCAGGATTTTAAGCCAAGTCCCATTCATCATTTTTTGGTGAATGTTACTTTTTTACTTAGCACTAAGAACTCCCAGTTGAGGAATGCCCCTTATCTGCCTTTTCCTTAGTTTAAAAATGAAAAGTCTCATGGAACAATCCACCTTCTATTCCTGTTCTTCCTTCAAAAGCAGGCACATCTATCCTTTGAAGCTTCTCCACATTTCTGAAATTAGTCTCCTGCTTTTCTTCTAAGCTAGAATGCATGTTTCCTAAGATGCCCTTTTAATACCAAATGCCTATAGAGATGTCATTTATCCTCAGATGATTTCAATTAAATTCTTTAAGTTGCTGCTGGGAGAATGGGTGAATCTTAGAAAGGTGGCTTTTGAAGGAACCAAAAGGGTTTTTTAAAAAAGAAAAGAAATTATTGGTTAAAATTTCTACAGATTTTTTTGAGGGGCTACAAAGAATTTTTTTAAACATAACTCTATGAGATAGATAGTACAGGAGTTTTAATACCCATTCATACCCAAGGAAAGTAAGGTCTATTGAGAGGGATTTTTTTTAGGAACACAGAATTTAGAGCTGGAAGAAACTTTGGAAATATTTAGTCCAACAGCCTCATTTTATAGGTAAGAAAACCAAGAACCAGAGAAATAATGACTTGTCCAAGGTCACTCAAAACTAGTAAGTTACAAGTCAAGATTTGAACCCTCCTTTTGAATTCAAATCTCAAGCACTATCTTACAATGATATAAAATAAATTTATTTATAATGTCTATATGGTGTCAAAACAATTACTCAATTTAGTGTGTGTGTGTGTGTGTGGAATTGGCTAAATTATCACTAACTTAAATGAATTATCATGTTAAGAATGAAATAAGCCAAAAGTCCTGCTACATTTCATCCTAGTCTAACAGCATCTGAAGTAACATGCTTGGTTCTGGGCGAGATATTTCAGAATGCATATTGATTTAAGAGTCAAAACTGATATTTTAATACTAATGCTTAAAAATCTAAGGGGGAAAGGAGGGAACGGGCCTTCTGTAATTGGAATATTCTCTACACATACTGCTCCCCGTGCCTCTACAAGTCCCTACTTGTTTTTCTCCCCTTGGTGAAAGAATTCCTGCTGACTATGAGGACTGACAAAGATTTCTGGAGTATATCCAGAGAAAGGTGACCAGAGTGGTGAGAGACTTGTAAACCATGCCCTATCAGGATCTACTAAAGAAACTAGGAATATTTATCTATTTGGAAAAAAAAAAAGGACTTGGGTAAAGATCAAAAGATGTCTTCAGCTATTTGAAAAGCTACCATATATGGTGTTATCATATATAAGAAGGATTCATCTTGTTCTACTTGATATCAGGTAGATATCAGAGAAAAGACTTAGGAGCAATGGGGAAAGTGATCAAGGGGGCAGATAAGACGGTACAACCCAAAACTTCCTAATATTTAAACTGTCTAAAACTGGAATAGTGTTTCTTAAAAACAGTGAATTTCCCATCACCACAGGTTTCCCTGCAATCAATCAAAGTTTGATTGATCTGGTTTCCAGGGCTAAAGTTTATAGAAAAGATATTTTCCATGTATGGGATTGACTACGTGACTTCTGGTAATCTGGTGATTTGGTGAGATTTTATGGCATAGGTTAAAGGGTAAATGAATCTGAAAGTAGGACTTGGATTTGGATTCTAGTCAGCTCTGGTATTTATTACTTGCGTGAAACATCAGAAGAAGACTTTTCTGTAGTATGTATGGATATGTGTGTGTCCAGATGTTAATGACCTAATCCAAGCAAAGAGGAAAGAACACATAGTACATACTGTAGCCTTCATAGGAAAAAGGTCTGCACGTAATTTCCACCAAAGGAAGGGTCAAATACCAAAATGTGTATGATTTTTCCAGGGATATACCATTTACTTAGAAGTATGTCTTACACATAAAAGCAACCTGATCAACTCTGATTTTGTGCTAATCTCAGGTGAAAGAGGAAGTCGACTAACAAGAAAGCCATTTAAATCCCCTGAGTACAACTTGGGCTTTATGTATTTTTAGTTGAAAATCACAGAAATTGATTGTAGTTTGCTTCACTCACAGCCTTCTAGTGCCAGCAATAATGAACTCCATAACTGAGGCAGTATGTTGTACTTCTAGCCTCCAAATCATGAGACACCTTACCTGATGACGTGCCTGGCTCCCATAATCTTTCAAAATGATTTACAGACTATCTGATTAACAGATGCATCTGATGAAAAATCTACCCCAACCTGTCTAATCTATCTCTAAAGATAGCAACCCTTGGATGCTAAGTGATGTATGGCTAAACAAGATGGGGGGGAGATTAACTGCATTCTTTGGATCCTTGTAAGACTGTGATTGGTTCTATCCAACAATAAAGCAGATTCTTAAGTATTAAAACTGTGTTTCTGTTTCTTTAGCCAGAAAATGTGATTCCCTCAAGAAAGCAATCTATTTTCACATATGTGAGGATGTTTTTACGACCAAAGGCCAATATGCAAATAATGAAGATCATGTCATGTGTATTGATTATTTACACATTGACATAAAGTTTTTCCCAAATGATTTTTTCCCTGGCTGACTTTATCATCATCATCATCATGAAATTTACTTATGTATACAACCCGGATTCAAAAGAAAATTATCAGGGAATAGTGCATGACATCTGAGGACTTATAATATATAATACTTATTAGTAGAAAATGTGATGGTTTTAAAGTCAAAGGACCTAAGTTTGAATTGCATCTCTACCCCTTACTCACCTATTTGGCTTTCAGTAAGTCTTCTAACCTCTCTGGAGCTTAGTGTTCTTATTTATAAAAGAAGAAAAGGTCTGGACCCCATAATTTCCAAAACCAGGTTTTTTTATTTCAAAATTCCCAGATAAAATATTAAACAAATGCTATCCAAATTCCATTTGCTATTTGTTGCCTACAAATTAATTCAAATGCATTTTTACTCTCTGACCAACAGAATCATATAATTTAGATATAGAAGTACCCTTTGACTTCATCTAATCTAACACTTCATATAATGATAATATAATTGAGGAGCTAAGAAGTTACATGATTTATCCAAGGTCAATAATTGATGGAGACCAGTTTCAGGAATCCATGTAGCAAAACAAAATTTATTTCAACCACTAAATTTGTTTATGAATAATGAACAATGTACCTTCTAAATCAGCCTTATGAATCACACAGAAAATCTATTTTGTTTTTCTGGTCTTTTAAAGTACTTTAGGGTCTTAGGAGATAGGTTTGGTGACCCAACTGGATCGTCTTCTACCAGAGATGACTGGCACAAAGAAAGAAGAAAGGTATTCCAGAGGGATTGCAACCAAAGTATAGGAGAAGAAGGAAAAGACAGAAAGGAAATCATGTATACAACTTGACTGGTTTTATACAAACAAGCTTCTGATCATTCCAACTCTGACTTTTTCATCCACTGCTGATGCCTTTATTATGCTTTGGACGAGTATCTTGTTCTTGCCCCTAAACCTGTTGATTATTTGATCCTAGATCCAGAAGGCAATCTGAAGTCTTGGGTATTTCCTCTTCCTTTGCCAACTCAAAGGTTATTATCATAATATCTGGCTATTCGATTCAATGAAAAAAATTTATTATCATGCCTACTATCTCAGGCATTGAGAAAAAGGAAAAGTTCCTGTTTTCAAGGAGCTTAAATTCTAGTGGAGGAAAACAATGCACAAAACAAAAATGAAAAGTAAGGGAAGAGGCAACTGAAGGAATTTAGAGGGGGTGTATCAACATCTGAGTTAATCAGCATTGTGATGAGATTTCATGTGAACAGTTTTTCCTGAAGCAGACTTGCTAGTTCAGAGTCAAAACCAAGAGGAGCTGCTGATGAAGAATGGAGAATTATCTGAAACCACACTTTAACAAGATAGGTAAGAAGACCTAGAAACATTTATCTAGCATTTACTCTATGAAGAAAAGTTTGTTATCCACTGGGGATACAAAATAAAATAATAATCAAGCTTTTGCTTTCAAAGGGCTTATACTCTAGTATGGAACTTATATAAATAAGTAATCACAATTCAAATTATAATATAAATACTTTAAAAGGGAAGGTAAAACTGTTTTGGACTGAGCTAGACTTGAGTTAATTACCTAGAAGTTTAGGTTCATTATTAGAATGAAAAAATGAGGTATTTGTACGTCATTCAACAGTTAACAAAAGAGAAAAATGCTTCAAGAGAAGGACATTCATCAAGGTATGCATTAAGGACATTACAAGTTGATTCAGCTGAATGAAACTTCTCTCTAAGATGTTTATGATCACTAATCAAACATCAGAGGAAAAAGAGTTTCTTGTAGATGTTTTATATTTAGGTGGTCAGGAAATGACATCTAGTGTTCTTATTCATTTTTTTGTTTGCCATGGACCCTGTTTTCATATGGTTAAGTCTGTGGACCTTATCCAAAATAATGTTTTAAAATATATAAAATAAAATGTCACAAAAGAAACCAAAAGTTATTGAATACAAAGATGTATTTTTCCTGCCCAAATTCATAAACCTTCTGAAATCTATGTAACAGTTTCCGGGGGCCAGTGGAGCCTATGTTAAGAGCCTCTGGTTTAGTTCTTTGAGTCAACAGAATGATTTCAATACCTTTTATGAAAAAGATAAAACATAATTTACATGGGTGCAAAGGGATTGAGTGGGTCAGGATAGTGCTCTCACCACACAAAGGGATATAAGAGAGTCAGGAAAAGAGAATCATTCTCTTGTAGGGATCAGGGAAAGCTTAATGAAGGAAATGATTTCTGAGCTGGCTCTTAAAGGATGAGAAGCATGAATTTGTCATAGGCATGGGAGAGAGCTGAACAAAGGAATAGAGACAGGAGATGGCAGGATGAACTAAGAGTGCTCCACTTTGGCAGGAACATGGAATGCATGAAAAATAGTGATGTAAATGTAAACTATAAAAGAAAATGTTTAAAAGTCACAGTGGTAAATCCCAATCCACCATGGAAAAAATGGTCAAAGGATATGAACTGACATTTTTCAAAAATGAAAACCTCACTTTTGAATAGTCATGTGAAAAAATGCCATCTTGCTAAGAACAACGAGGAAAAGGACCATGGCTATTACTTCTCTGATAAAGGAAACTCCCAGATGAGGAAACTCCTTCTTCTAGTGTAATTTGGCACCTTCTCTGCAACTTAATCTTAGAGAACCATGTAGAGTAAACTGTGAGATTAAGTGGCTTTCCTGCACCACATAATCAATATATATCAGAGAAAGAATTTGAAACTAGATCTTTCTGGCTCTAAGATGGGTTCTCTATTATGCCATGCTAACTTTCAATAATTAAAATGACATAAATTAAAATAATTTTGAAGTACCACCCTACCTCAAATAAATAGATAAAAATAATGAAAAGCAATGATTGACTTCTGAATAGAAGCAAACACATTCATGCATTATTGGTGGATTTGTAAATGTTGATTCATTTTGGAGAGCAATCTAGTAATATACAATAAAATAAAAAAATAAATAGTAATATACAATAAAATTTGAAAAATAATGCTATCATAGAACTTATTTACAAAATTGTGGTGGGAAAGATAATAGCATTTGACCTGACTGGCCTTTACAAAGCTCTGTAAAACCAAATGGTAAAGAAAGTTGCAAACTGCAATAATAGAAACAACTTTCTATACCAGAGAAATCACAACTATAGTGTCTATTGGCAGGCAACAGGAACTAACCTATAGTTCAACTCTGGAAGGACATTGAGAACAGGAATTTTTACCTTTCTTTGTAACTTCAGCAATTAACATAGTGTCTGAGCCCTATTTGTAGCGGCAAGAAACTGGAAACTGAATTGATACCCATCAGCTGGAGAATAGCTGAATAAGATATAGTATATGATTGTTATGGAATAGTGTCTTTCTGTAAGAAACAATCAGTAGGATGATGTCAGAGAGGCCTGAAGAGATTTATATGAATTGATGCTAAGTGAAATGAGCAGAACCAGGAGATCATTATACATGGCAACAACAAGATTATATGATGATCAATTCTGATGGTCATATCTCTCTTCAACAATGAGACGATTCAGACCAGTTCCAATGATCTTGTGATGAAGAGAGCCATCTACATCCAGAGAGAGGACTGTGGAAACCAAGTATGGTTCACAACAAAGCATTTTCACTCTTTTTGCTGTTGTTGGCTTGAATTTTATTTTCTTTCTCATTTTTTTTCCTGCTTGATTTTTCTTGTGCAGCAAGATAATTGTATAAATATATATGCATATATTGGTTTTAACATGTATTTCTAACAATTGTCTCATATTTATAAAAATTCAAGCCATTCTCCAATTGATAAATGGTCAAAGGATATGAACAGACAATTTTCAGAGGATGAAATTAAAACTATTTGTAGTCATATGAAAAGGTGCTCCAAATCACTATTGATCAGAGAAATGCAAATCAAGACAACCCTGAGGTACCACTACACACCTGTCAGATTGGCTAAAATGACAGGAAAAGTTAATGATGAAATGTTGGAGGGGATGTGGGAAGGCTGAGACACTGATGCATTGTTGGTGGAGCTGTGAACGGATCCAGCCATTCTGGAGAGCAATTTGGAACTATGCTCAAAAAGTTATCAAACTGTGCATACCCTCTGACCCAACAGCATTTCTATTGGACTTACATCCCAAAGAAATCATAAAGGAAGGAAAGGGCCCCACATGTGCAAGAATGTTTGTGGCAGCCCTTTTTGTAGTGGCTAGAAACTGGAAACTGAATGGATGCCCTTCAATTGGAGAATGGCTGAACAAATTATGGTATATGAATATTATGGAATATTATTGTTCTGTAAGAAACGACCAGCAGGACGATGTCAGAGAGGCCTGGAGAGACTTGCATGAACTGATGCTGAGTGAAATAAGCAGAACCAGGAGATCATTATACACAACAACAACAATACTATATGACGATCAATTCTGATGGACATGGCTCTCTTCAACAATGAAATGTTTCAAACCACTTCCAATTGTTCAGTGAAGAAAGCCATATACACCCAGAGAGAGAGATGTGAAATGTGGATCACAACATAACATTCTCATACTCTTGATTGCTCTTTGCTTACATTGTGTTTCCTTTATCTGATATGCCTTCTGTGTAGATACGATTTTTCTTGCACAACAATGATAAGTTTGGAAATATGTATACATATATTCGATTTGCCAAATATTTTAACATAATTAACACGTAGTGGATATCCTGCCATCTAGGGGAGGGGAAAAATCTGCAGCAGAAAGCTATGTAAGGGTTAATGTTGAAAAATTACCCATACATATGTTTTGCAAATAAAATAAAATTAAAAAAAAACCCATGTATTTCTACCATGTTTAACATATAATGGATTACTTTCCATCTAGGGGAGGGGTTGAGAGAAGAGGCAGAAATTGGAACACAAAATTTTGCAAGGGTTAATGTTGAAAAATTATCCATACATATGTTTTGAAAATAAAAAGCTTTAATTAAAAAAAATCTACCATCATACATTACATTATTATAGCACTTTATACTTGTAAAATAGCTTGTATGCATGATTTCTAACATCTTTCAAGCTCTAACAATCCATGTTTTACTCTTTTAAGATCTTGTGCAATTTTAAAATAATTTCATGACTGTAATTTTTTAAAATCTTATAAATTTGTTAAAAAAATTAACATAGTGCCTGGAACATTGCAGATGGTTAATAAATGTTTATTGAATAATTTATAATAGTTAAATTTAAATAGGTTAACATAATGATTTTTTGTGATTTCATGAGCGTACATAGAAATTTTTCTGCCAATACATAATAGCTAATCTGTAATAGAATTTGTAACCAGCATTATATGATATATGTATTAAATCATATAACCTATTATATAATATATAGGAATCTATAATGTGATTAAACCCACTAAATGTGAAGAATACAAAGAAGTACTGAAAGATCCTTGTTTCTCTGTCTGTCTAACTTTTTCTTTTATTTTTTTTTGTGGATTTTCATCTGTGTCAAGTTCACTAATGTTGGTGGCCCTCAAAACTCTGTCTTGGTCTTTCTTCTCTTTCCTCTCTGTTTTTTCCCGCTTGGTGATGTCATCAACTTTCAATTATCATTGCTATGCAGATGATTAAAAGTTATAGATATCTAATCATAAATTATCCTGAAATCTACTCCTGCATTTTGAAACAGATATCCCATAGGCATCTCAACCTCAACATATCCAAAATGGAATTCATTATCTTTTTTCAATTTCTCTCTCTTGTTTATCCCACATATCCAATAAGTTGCCAAATCATGGCATTTCCTTCTCTACTACCTCTCTCATATGTACCCTTTTCTCCAGTCCTATATCTATTACTTTAGTTCAAGCCTTCATAACCTGGACTATTGCAATAACCTCCTAATTGTTATCCATTGACTGAAGTCTCTCCCTATTCCAATGTATCTTTCACATACCTGATAAAGTGATTTTTCCTAAACATTGAGTTTGCCTGTATCAAGACCCCTTCCACTTCAACTCAATAAACTCTAGTGGCTTCTCCAAATCACATTCAGGATCAAATAAAAATTTCTCTGTTTGGAATTTTAACATTTTGTATAACCTCGTCCATTCTTACCTTTCCAATTATTACATTTTATTCTCTTCCATTCCTTGGCTGAATTTCAGAGTGGAAGAAGGGAATAACTCCTAACAAACTTGGAAAGGCAGTTTTTAAAGGATCTTAACTTTTAAACAGATGAGTTTATCATTTATCTTAGAGACAATAAGAAACTGTTACTCACATTGGTTGAGTAGGGGAGTGATATAGTTGTATTTGTGTTTGAAGGGAAATTACTTTGGTAGCAATGTGTGGGATGAACTACAGTGATAAGGAATTTGAAGCAGAGAGACCAGTCAGGAAGCTATTGCAATAATCTAGGAGAGAAGTATTCAGGGCTTAAACTAGGGTGGTAGCCATGTGAATGAAGAAAAGGTGTAAGATACAAAAGATGTGCATATAGAACAATAAGACAACAATTGATTGGATGATTTGGGATGAGAAGAGAATGAGAAGTCAAGGATGAGAATCTAGAAGAATAGTACCTTTAATAAGAAAGCTTGGAAAATGAGAATTTGGGAAGAAAGATGAATTCAGTATTAGGCTGAGTTTAAGGTGTTTTGGGGACATCCAGTTTAAGAAGCTGGAAGTGGAAACTCTGAGGCTCATATATTGACCTGGGAGTTATCTGCACAGGAGCTGGTGAGGTTACCTAGAGAGATTATAGAGGGCAAAGAAGAAAAGGTCCAGAAGAAAATATGAACATCAACAGAAGGAATTTTGAAATACAGAGAAATTTTTTTGATGTAGAACCGACTGACTTACAACTGATTAGATATGAAGGAAAGGGGAGTGAGAAAGAAAGAAGAATAAAAGATGATGCTGAGATATTAGAATTGAGGTAATTCGGAGAAGGATGATTTCTATTGAGAAAAAAAAATGAGCAAGTTAGGAGCAGGGGCAATTTAGGAGCATATTATACATTCAAAGCCTCAGATTCTTAGAGTTGGAAGGAAATCTCAGAAACTATCTAGTCTAATCTGTTCCTAAATAAGAATTATCTCTACAACATGTCTAACAAGTGCCCAACTAGTTTTTGCATGAAGATCTCTAGTGAAGAATCATTACCTACTTGAGTCAGTCTGTTGCATTTGCATCTATCCTAAAACAGATAGACATTGAGGTCAAAGCTAATTAAAGCCTAAGACTGTGGAATAATAAATTATTTACTGTTAAGTTGATACAATCTTGGAATATGTCTTAACCTTTAGAAGTTAGATGTTGCTCTTCCATCTTCCATCTTCTTTGGGGAAGGGGAAGCAAGGTATTCTTTTTTTATTAAAACTATTTATTTGCAAAACATATGTATGGTTAACTCTTCAACATTAACCCTTACAAAGCTTTCTGTTACAAAATTTTCCCCCCTTCTCCCTACCCCTCCCCTAGATGGCAGGATATCCACTACATGTTAATTATGTTAAAATACTTGACAAGTCAAATATATGTATACATATTTCCACGCTTATCATTTTTGTGCAAGAAAAATCGTGTCTACAAGAAAAAAATATGAGAAAGGAAACACAATGTAAGCAAACATCAATAGAGAGCATGAAAATGATATGCCGTAGTCCACACTTCACATTCCTCTCTCTGGGTGTATATGGCTTTCTTCACTGAACAATTGGAACTGTTTTGAAACATTTCATTGTTAAAGAGAGCCATGACCATCAGAATTGATCATCATATAGTATTGTTGTTGCCATGTATAATGACCTCCTGGTTCTGCTCATTTCACTCAGCATCAGTTCATGCAAGTCTCTCCAGGCCTCTTTGTAATTATCCTGCTGGTCGTTTCTTATAGAACAATAATATTCCATAACATTCATATGCCATAATTTATTCAGCCACTCTCCAATTGATGGGCATCCATTCAGTTTCCAGTTTCTAGCCACTACAAAAAGGGCTGCCACAAACATTCTGAAGCAAGGTATTCTTTAAGAAATCACTTACATCCTAATTTGAGTTAATTTATCAAATAATTTTCTTCTATGTGAGCAAACATTACATTCTGAGAGGATAAGGCTCAAAGAGAACATAGAGATCATCTAATACAAATTCTCTTTTTACATATAAGGACATTGAGGCCCATATATATAGTGACTTGCCTAAGGCCACATTCATAGTTGCAGATCTGGGACTAGAACTAAGGCAGTGAACTCTCAATTATCCAAGGGCAAGATTTCCTTTTAATGGATTATTCATGCTCCTTGTTTTCTTTCATCTAACTTGCTGCTTGCAATGTGGCACTTGATTGATCATTTGGTCCTCTATAGGGGAGCTAGTAGGGAAAAGGAAAAGGAAGAAAAGAAGGTAGTTTGGAATTTTTTTCAACCTGGTGGCAATTCCCTTTTCAAAAGCAGACATCATCATGATTGGGCTTATACTCAGTGAACAGAAGAATAAAGTAATGGATGTCCTTTAGCTTCAATTTGGGGGAATACCAGTAAATTACACAATGTGTTATTGAATTATACAGGCTTAGCACTTTTCAGATTCTTTACACAAGTACAAAGTCCAACACCATGATCACATTGATCCCACTTATCCGAAATCATTGTGGCCAAAATTATAAAATATGGCTATAATGCAATAAGACTGATTCTCAGATGGGGGACTTTTTGCTAACTAAATGTAATGAATCTCAACCATAAAAACAGAAGGTCAAAAGATCAAAGAATCTTAAGATTAGTATCAACTTTTTTTTCTGAGACAATTGGGTTTAAGTGACTTGCCCAAGGTCACACAGCTAGGAAGTGTTAAGTGTGTGAGATCAGATTTGAACTCAGGTCTTCCTGACTTCAGGGCTGGTGCTCTATCCACTGGGCCACCTAGCTGCCCCAGTATCAACTTTTATAAATGATCTACTTCCCTTTCTTCTAATAAACACACCATCAAGAGCTATTGAGCTTCATTAACCAGGGGAAAAAATGAATAGGAGTGTAAAGGCAGGGACTCACCTGAGCTCTCCCCGAACCCCTCCAAATACCTTTAAATAATGATATAAATAAATTTTAATGTCAGAACCCACAAAAATATGGAGAGAAATAACTTTACAGCCAAAAACAACTTAAAAGGTCATCTGGAAAACTCTGTTACATTAGGATGAGAATGAGTATAGCCCAAGTGCAGGCCATGCCAGCACAGTCATGGCCCCAGCAAATCAGACATAGACCTTGGGGTCTCTGAATTAGTGGCAACACTGATAGTTTCCAAACCTCTCAGTCCATAGATACCAAAGATAACTTGGAAGGTCAGCAGGAAAAGTTGGTCTCACTAGGGTAAGAGAACTTTGGGAAACCAGCAAACAAGAATCAGGCTTTCGGAGCCACTAAATTGGTAATGCAACAATGACAGCAACATCAGTGGTAGCAGCTTGGGAGATCTCAACTCACAAATGGTTTGGGGGTCAAGTAGGTACTCAGAAGGAGGTCTTTTTATTAATACGGAAGAAGGAGTCTGTTGCTTTGCCCATACTCAGAACCAGGACATAGATCTGGCTCACACTTCCAGGGCAAAGGGGAACACTAGTATACTAAAACTTACAACCAGAGTGGATCAGGGATCCTCCTTAAAGTTCCAGATCATAGAAGAGTGCTTGCAGTCACTCACAGAGCAGAGCATAGGCCACAAGACTAGTAAACATACTTGTCATTGGATCATACCACCTTGGAAGAACTGAAAACTTATAGGTCCCTATAAGGATCTCTGAAAACAGTTGCGCAAAATCCCTGAAGCTTTTGCACTCTCTCTCCTGGAAACAGAGCCCTAGTTTAACAAAGAAAGAAAAGATGAGTAATAGGCTGGGAAAATGAGCAAACAACTTAAAAAGATTCTGGCCACATAAAATTACCATGGTAACAAAAATGATCAAAACACACTCAGAAGAAGATAACAAAGACAAAGCTTCTACATCCAAAGTCTCCAAAAAATAAGAATGGGTCTCAGGCCATGGAAGAGCTCAAAAGAGATTTTTGAAAATTAAGAGTTAGAGGAAAAATTAGAAAGAAAAATGAGAGTGATGAAAAAATAAGTACAAAAAAGTCAATGAAAAGAATGCCTTAAAAAGCAAAATTGGCCAAATAGTCAAGAAGGTACAAAAGCTCACTGAGCAAAATAATTCCTTAAAACTTAGATTTGAGGGGGCAGCTAGGTGGTGCAATGGATAGAGCACCAGCCCTGAAGTCAGGAGGACCTGAGTTCAAATCTTGTCTCAGACATTTAACATTCCCTAGCTGTGTGACCCTGGGCAAGTCACTTAATACCAATTGCCTCAGGAAAAAAAAAAGCAAAAAAACAAAAACAAAAACAAAAACTTAGATTTGAGCAAATGGAAAGTAATGACTTTATGAAAAATCAAGACAAAATAAAATGAAATTAAAAATATTAAAAAATAGAAAAGTGTGAAATATCTCATTGGAAAAACAACTGACCTGGAAAATAGATCCAAGAGAGATAATTTGAAAATTATTGGCCTACCTGAAAACTATGATGTAAAAAGAGTCTGGATATAGTATATTTCAAGAAATTATCAAGGCAAACTCTCCTAATTTTCTAGAACCAGAGGGTGAAATAGAAATTGAAAGGATACACTGATCAACTCCTGTAAGAGATCCCAAGATGAAAACTCTCAGGAATATTATAACCAAATTCTAGAATTGCCAGGTTAAGGAGAAAATATTGCAAGCATCCAGAAAGAAACAATTGAAGTATAGTAGAGCCACAGTCAGGATAATACAAGACTTATCAGATTCTACTTTAAAGGATCAGAGACATATCTTGTAATATGATCATTTTGGAGAGTAAGGGAGTTAGGATTATGAGTAAGAATAACCTACCCAGCAAAACTTCAGAAGAAAAAGTGGACATTTAATGAAAGGGAGGAATTTCAAGTATTCATGTTGAAAAGACCAGAGCTCAATAGAAAATTTGACTTTCAAATATAGGTCTCAGGAGAAGCGGGGGGGGGGGGGGGAATCAGGAAATGGAAACCATAAGGGACCTAATAAAGCTTTTTTTTTTCTTAATAAACCTAATCTGTTTATGTTCTTGTATGTCTGTATGTATGTTCTTGTAAGAACTGTTATGTTCTTATTATTAGGGCAATAGACTCCCCAATTAGGGAGTCTATGTAGACAAAGGGCACGGGTGTGAGTTAAAAATGAATGATATCTAAAAAAGTAAAACTAAGAGGTGAGAGAAGAATGTACTGAGTAAAAAAGGAAAGGAAGAGGTGAAATGGCATAAATTATCTGCCATAAAAGAGGAAAGAAAAGGCTTTTACAGTGAAAAAGAAGAGGAGGAAGGGAGGATAAAAAGTGAATGTTACTTTCATAAGAATTGGTTCAAAGAAATACCATACACACTCAATTTGATTATAGAAATATATCTTCCTGCAAAAAAGTAGGAAAAGGAGCAAGAAAAGGGAAGAGGGTGATGAAAGGGAGGAAATATTGGGGGAGGAAATGGTCAGAAGCAAAACACTTTTGAGGAGAGACAGGATGAAAAGAGAGAGAATAGAATAATCAGGAAAAAATACAATTAGCAATAGTAATTGTGAAAATAATTTTGAAGCAAATTTCTTTGATGAAGATCTCATTTCTCTTTTTTTTTATAAAGCTTTATATTTACAAAATATATGAGTGGCCTTTCAACATTGACCTTTGCAAAAAAACTTTTTTTTCCCCAGCTTTTCCTTTCCTTCCCCCCACCCCCCACCCCTAGATGACAGGTAATCTAATACATGCTAGATAGGATAAATTATATGACAAATACATGTATACATATCTATACAGTTATCTTACTGCACAAGAAACATCAGAGAAGATCTCATTTCTCAAAGGTATAGGGAACTGAATAAAATTTATAAAAAAATAAGAGCCATTCCCTAATTGATAAATGATCAAAGGTAGGAACAGTTTTCAGATGAACAAATCAAGCTATTTATAGCTATATGGGGGAAATGCTCTAACTCACTAGTGATTAGAGAAATACAAATCTTAAAAATTCTGGGGTACTACCTCATACATTGGTTAATGGGAGAGAGGGGTAAAATGACAGATGTTGAAGGGAATGTGGGGGAAATGAAATATTAATACATTGTTGGTAGAATTGTGAACTGATTTAGCTGTTTTGTAGAGCACTTTGGAATTATGCCCAAAGGGCTATAAAGTTATGACTCCCTTTGATCTAACAATGCCAATACAAGGCATATATACCAAAAGTATAAAAAAAGTAAAAGGACCTATGTATGCAGAAATATTTATGAAAGTTGTTTTCTCAAGACACAGTTGGAAATTGAAGGGATACCCATCAATTGAGGAATGGTTGAATAAATTGGGAAATGGAATTATAATAGAATGCTATTGTTCTAAGGGAAATGATGAACAAGATGCTCTCAGAAAACCCTGCAAAGTCCTCCATGAGCTCATGCACAGTGAAATATATTGTGTACAAAGTAATAACAATGTTGTTGAATGATCGGATTTGGATGACTTTGCTATTCTCAATAATACAGTGATCCAAGACTATTCTGAAGGGCTTAAAATGAAAAATGTTATCCACATCCCATGAAAGAATGGATTGTGCTTGAATACAGATTGAACCATACTTTTAAAGAAACACTTTCTTTTTCTTGAGGATTTTTTTTTGAGGGGAAGGGAAATCTGTTTTGTTTTGTTTTGTTTTTTGCAACATGCCTTTTATGGAAATGTTTTGCATAACTTCACATGTATGCTTTCTTGATGCAGGGATGGGAGGGAGGAAGTGAGAGAATCTGGAACTCAAAGTTTTAAAAACATATGTTAAAAATTGTTTCACATGTAACAGGGAAAAATAAAATATTAAATAAATGTGGGGGAAGAATGAGGAATAAACCATCTTCTCCCTCAAAATGAGATGATATCCTATCTGAAAGACCTACAAAGACAGAGATTCTCAATCTACCTTGGTTGCCAGTGTTCATATTTAAGAATGGAATCTTCAGGAAATCCTTGATGATTTTTCTCAGATTTCTCATTCTGCTTTTTAACTCCATCCTCTCAGTCTTGGTCCCCAGTCTTCAGAATGTACAAGTATCAAATTGAGAGCTATTTGAAGAAATAGAGCCTTTTATGGTAGAATTAATTTGCAAATATTTTCAGATTTTCTTTCATCTGTGTTGAAGTAGCAAATACTGAAAGAGCAAGCTGGACTTTCACCTGTTCTAAATGATCCAGTCTATTGAAGCCATTGAAAGACACTTGTCAACAAGTCTGAAGAAGTGTTTTGACCTCCAAACCCTTCCTTGTATTTACAAATACAAGTGAGAATCCATATGTTTTCCCTAATCATTTGCTATTAAGAATCGTGGACACCTGAGGGGATCACATTCCCTGAAAAATGCTCATGTCTAGACATAATTTATGTGTATTTTTCATAAATAACAAAGGAAAGGAAGTGTGCTGTGGTTTTAAGAAAAATAAATTGCTTTTTTTTTTCTTCTAAGGGAAATGTTCCCTATTATGTGAAGACAATTTCTATGTAACCAGACATTTGCTAGGGTAACAAATTTGCCCCATCCTGGAATCTCAAATAAAAAATCCATTGTAATACCATTATATAGCTCATTTTATGTTTACTAGCAGCTGTCTTCAAATCCTCACTATTGCAGAGTAAACCATTATACTGGTATTAAAACAAACAAACAACCCCCCCAACAACAACAACAACAAAATACAAAGTCCTTGGTTTACAAGAGGTGTTTTATTGGGTAAATACTAAAGGATGTATTCAATAAAAGCTCCATATGCCTTCTGTTCAGCAAAACCTTGTGGAAGCACTCCTACCTCTCCGGATTCATTACTGAGCTGTTGTGTCACCTCGCAATGGATGGCCACAAGAGTTGTACCAGGCTGAGGTTTCATGAATTCTGGTCCTTATAAAGTACATCTCTAATTTGCACTGTCTTTTGAATTGAAGAATGACTTCAAAAATAGACTCGCTGCCAACAAGGCTTGGAAAGTGGCTTTTGTGAGCTCATGCCAGATGATAACACAATGATATTTAAAATGGCGACTGATAGTCACCATGGTGCCTCATTTTCATGCTTTTCCTTTGGTATCTTGTTCCCAGTTTCTCATAGAATCAAGTAAGAGAATAATTTCTAATTTAACAAAGCAGAACCAAAACTAAGAAGGCCAACTTCTTGCCATGTGAAATACTACAGGGACTACTAACAAAGAGGTTTTTTTCCTTCTTATAAAGGCTGACAACATATTTGGGGGTAGAGTTGATTCTTTCTTTGATAATTTTTGATAAAACTTATCAAGATACATTACATTTCCACCTTTTGACTATTGATATGCCTATGTATGAAAAGAGAAAAAGCCACTTAGGAACAAAATTAAATCTATTCCTTATGGATAACATGCCAATTAGATTTTAGATGCTTCAGTCCTTAAACTGACTTGATCCTTTCTTAATGATATTCATGACCACAATCAAGAGTGTATAAACAGTCCATATTCCAATTTTCATAAAGACATATGTGAACATTTAACAGGATTTGGGAGACAGTTGCAATTAAGAATATTTAGATGGATTTGATTCTGAGAGATTACCCAGTAACAACAAAATGCAGAGAAAATATTTTCAATGTCTATGTTTTTTTCTTTCTTTTTTAAAAGGTAGAACAGAGGTAATAAATGTCTCTTCCCTTTAAGTTACCTGGGGGGGGATCGAATGAAGTGGTTGGGGGCAGTGCATTTGGTATTGATAAAGGTCTAAATAAGGAAGTATTAGGAAGTGAAAAACAAATAATAATAAGCCTAAGTAAGACATTGCAGGAAGATAAAAACCAAAACAGAATTCCTTCCTGCACTTCCATTTTTGTGAAAGTGCAATGGTGTTGTTTTTCACTGTATCTGCTCACTTAATTGTTTCTGCCTGTTCATTTCATTCTTCACTGAAACCATTAGCCTAAGGGAGATTTGAAAATCAAAAGGTAGAATTGGAGTTGAACAGGAAATGAACAGTGGTGCTGCAGCAATATTAAAGCAAAAGTTGAGCAATGAGGGGAAGTGGCAAGAGTCCTAAACATAACACTTCTGCTTTATTTTATTCTTTTCTTTTTCTTTCTTCCTTTCTTTTCCTCTCTTTCCCAAATGTCAAGAATAAGAGAAAACAGTCTAAGGTTTCCCCATTTCCTTGGCAAGGATGCAGGTAGATATTTAGAGCTTCTGTTCTCTGATTGTAATATAAATATATGTGAAGATAGCCACAGTTCAGAAATGACCAGGATAATTTATAGTTCTTGAAGGCAGGAATTGTTTTGTTATTTTGTTTTGGTTTTTGTTTTTATATTCTCAATATCTAGCATAGTTCCTTGCATGGAATTATTGAATTGAATCAAAGGCTCATGCAAGTTCTTCCCCTCTACCCCAGGTCACTACTGCTATAATCATTTGGGTAATGTAGGTAACATCCACTGATCACCACTATCATCACATGAATCTCTTTGACCCAGTTATCCAGGAATCTGAGGTGATAGGACAGGGTTTAGAGCCTGAACTGATTCACTGCCCAGAATCACTAGGAAATTGTTGAACATCCTCTTTCTCTGCAGCAGCTGCATTCATGTGCTCTCATTGTTCTAAAGCTTCAGTTGAAAGGTTGTCTTTAGAGTGAAGAGAACTTGATCTTCACAAGTTCCTTATACCTCAATCCTTGATGTTCAATCAAGCTCCATATAGATGGCCCTTTAAAACAAGTACCAGTCACATTAAGATCTGGTATCTAAGCAATTCAGGTACATCTGTGCTATCTACTATTTCCCTGTGATCTCCAGGACAAAAGATTAGACAGATTTAAAAACTAAGCTAAGAAGACCTCAATTTAAAATCCCACCCAGCCCATAAAGTCTCTTTTACTATATAGTCTCCCTTTTAACAAGGAAATCAGCTGGTATGAGGCAGCTCTGTAGAGACTTTTACAGTGACCCAACCAGATACAGATAGTTTAACAACTCAACAATTAACTGGGAAATAACTCCAAATTCTTAATAACAAGGAAAAAGGGGGGATGTAAAAGAAAAAAAAGCAAGGTGTTTAAACCTACAAATGTATTCATTTACAAAAGGTATTAGCCCACATATTTTCGGAATTAATTTGGGTTAATTCAGATGGCAAAGATGAGGAATGGCCAAATAACAAGTAATTACCTTTTCCTGCCTTTGAAGAATGAGTTTGGTTGGGATCCAGCTTTGCAAAGAGCAATTACTGGTTTTATATTCTACCCTCTTCTGGAAAGACCTCCATTTGGTGGGGGGGAGGGTTGCAGAAACCTTCCTTTTTGATATTTTAGTCCACAGGCATTGCGCACTTGGAGGATCCACTCTGGTCAAAGGTTATGTTCAATTTTTTTTGGCCATAGTGCAGTAATTATCTTTTTTAAATGAGGACAGAAGAAGCTGATGAGCACAGGGCACAATTAAGGGGGGGGTGGGGTTGGCTTGCTTTTTGAGGCACCTGGACAATGGTCACTCTCTTTGGAGAATGTGACCATTTAGCTGTTCCTCTCACTTAGGTGGAAGTGGGGGGGTGATTGAAAATGGGTAAGCAAGACAAACAAGCAAATTGCAAATTAAACACTTCAGAAGAAGGGGGGTGTTTTTTACAGGTATCAATTATTGCCGTTACAAGTAATAAATAATGTTCAATAAAACATGTAACGAAACGGGCATTAAAGACCTTTTACATACTCAGAAGAAAAGAAAACCAGCACCACTACCACCACCATCCCTCCTCCCCCCCCACCCTTTTTGCTGCAGACTGCAGGCATTCTCCTCTCTCTCTGTCAAGTGCAATTCTTTCTTGATGAATGACAAGGCGGGATAATAGGCTGTGGTCACCATGGCAACCAGACAGCAGCGCTGTGTGCCCAGCATTTTTTCATCTGAAAATGAAACCAGAAGGAAAGAAAAGCTGAAAATGTAACCAACAGATTAACTCATACAAAAAAAAGAAAGGAAGGAAGAAAAGAAAGGAAGAAAAAGGAACAAAAAGGGAAGTTAGATTACAAGCAATTAAAATTACAGTACCTCCTCTCTCCTGTCTCCTTTTTCTGTCTCTCTCTCTCTCTGTCTCTCTGTCTCTCTGTCTCTCTGTCTCTCTGTCTCTCTGTCTCTCTCTCTCTCTCACACACACACACACACACACACACACACACATACACCCCAGAAACTGCATATTTTCAAATTCTATTTGATAAACATGAAACAATCATGTTTTATCTTTATTTCTCCAAATTACTCATTTGTTTCTGAAATTTATGAAGAAGTTTTATTCTTGTTTTCAGATAAAAAGAGACATTTAAATCTTCCCAATGCTCTTTTCCTGAGTGCTATGTTCACACCTTTTCTCTTATCCCTATCCTCTAAGCAACCTATTCAGGAATCAGGAGTTTTATCCTAACAAGGCAAATGACCAGTGGCCTTGAGTAAGACAGAAGGACAGTCTTAGAACCAGTATTTCATATCTCTAATACTGCTCACTGAATCTAAGTGGCCATTGTTGTTTTTTAGATAATAAGAACAAACCATTTTTTGCTATATTCTCTAAGTACCCACTCTCCCAATTCATTCCTCCCACTTCTCACCCCCATCTCAATTCCAGAGCATTTAATTGGTTCTTGAATGTCCTCTCAGAATACTTAGAATTCTGTTAGTGCTGAGCTTAAATTCTACCTATCTCTTACCTAACTGCATGGCCTTGGCCACATCATTCAACTTCCAGTTTCCCCTTTTGTATAGTGGGAGAATGTTGTCTGCTCTGCCTTCATGGCAGGATTGTTAGGAAGATCAAATGAGATAATATATGCAAAGTGATTTTTAATCAAACTGAGCTATATAAGTATATGATCATTCCTACCACCAAGTATAATAACAATGCAAAGCTGATTTTTTCAACTATTTCCTCCCTACCCATCTTTCTGAACACAAAAGGAAATAGAATGATGAGATGGAAAGAACATGGACCTAAAAATCAGGGACAGCCCAAGGTCTTGCCACTAACTAACTGTATTACATTTGATCTAAGTCACTTCACCTATAATATGAAGGGATTCTACTAGATAGGATTAATGCCCTATACTTGCCAAAAGGATGGATATAGGATAGACACAAAGAAGACTATTCTGATGATAACTGATTTTGGTGATACAATATAGTAGAATGAACATCAGAGACCTGAGTGCTCTCAGGACATTTAGTTCTGTCACCAGCTAATCATCTAACCTAGTTGTTTCTATTTATTAACTTGTGCAGCAAAGATAATAGCTGTCTAGTTCATATGTGCAATTAGATGATGCAAAAGATAGAGTGCCAGGCTTGGAGTCAGAAAGACCTGAGTTCAGAATAGCCTCAGATACATATAACTGGTATATATGATCCTGAACAAGTCATTTAACCTCTGACTGCTTCAGTTTCCTCATCTGCATAATGTGGGTAAAAATAGCACTTACCTCCCAGAATTGTAAAGATTAAATGAGATAATATTTGTAAATTGCTTTGTAGACTTGAAAATGTTTTATAAATCATAGTTTTTATTGTTGCTATTATTATTATTCTAGGATTGTTGTAAAGATCAAATGAGAATAAAATAGAAAATGCAATAACAGAATAAACACTGAAATCTGAAGTATCATTATTATTTTCATCTATTATGAAGCATCTTTTTTCCTGGAGTATCTAAAACATGAGTTCCATCTATCTTTGATAATTTACTTAAAGTCCTGCCTTACATGAGAGGAACTGACTGATTAGTTGACCTCCAATAGTGGCTAACCCTATATATGCTAATTCTTCTTTATACACGATTGAAACACAGAAGGTGGCTTAGAAAGCTAGCCAAAGTAATTCAGCAAGAGAGCAGAGAAGTAGAGGGCTCTGGCACTTATCTAATACGTGTCAATGAAGATCACGCCCAATTATCTTTGAACATGCCCACTGGTTTGACTGACCACCCACAGGAATGACTAATAAATCCTCCCTTTGTCCTGATTTCCCTCAACACACACAAATGCAAAGTAAACAGTTGGATCAAAGCTTTTAATGTGCTTTGTACTGTTTTATTTGAAAAGATCAGGTCTGATATTTGAGAGGGAGAGTCCATCTGGCCTGGCTGAGCTCAAGACGCCTCAGACAATTGTAAACACCCACATGGCGCAGACCCCTCTCACTTGGTGCAACCTGCTGCCTGCCATCCACTTGCCAATGCAGGGATTGACAGTAGGCGCGTTAGTCAGGCCACTGTCTTCGCTCCAAAACAGCAGTTTGGGAACTTAGAAGGGGTTGCACAAAAGAATCAGATGGTCATTAACACATAAATGAAGAAGTCTTTATTTTGGTGAGTTTTAACTTGTATAAGGACCAAGGTTTAAAATCAAACTCTCTGCAAGAGTATGGCTACAGGAACAACAAAGGAAGGAATGTTTGGGGCAAAGGATACCACTGAATCTAAAGTCTCCAGAGGATAGTAGATATAACCTAGTTAACTGACAGCTAGTTCTTAGATTCTTGGATCTTCTGGCCATGGCAGGGAGAGGAAATCATCCTGGCCACAGGCTACTTTTAAACTACATCTAGTTTCTTGAAAGCTCTCCAACACCCTTCCAAGTTGGTATTTGGATTCCAGTCAGTTTACAACAGGGTCACTCACTGAGGCAATCAAAGTCATGGGATGGAGGAGAGAGGTGGCAGTGGAAGAGGTAAGTTCCTGATAATACCATCCATCTGTCATTTACCATCTCATGTGCCATAGGCAGAAAGAGCTACTATTAGCTGGTATGTCTGGGTCAAAAAGGGAAAGTGGTTACAAGGAAAGTGACTTGCCCCAAATCACATAGCTACTGTGTCAAAGTTGAGATTCAAAACTAATTTTGTTTTCATTAAACTATTTTTCAAAGATACAAAGTGTTGAGGAGTGCCATAGATTAGGAATAGTGTAGCATAGTTGCACTTAAAAATATAAATATGAATTCTTCTGGATTTATAAAGAGATGAATATTGGCTTGGAGAATTGCAAATATGGCTGGAAATGGCAGATATGCATAGAGTGGTTATGTTGTCTCTCTGACTGCTTTAATCTGAGCCGACAGTTAAGTATCTTTCCTATCTTTTCCTTTTAGTCTGAGATGTAAGGCTAAGTTACCTTTTCCAGGCTCTTGTCCTCATGAATTAATTGACCTTGAGTTAATGGTCTTAGCATTGATGCTATGTTAGTCTATCAGCCTAGGGATCATGACATTAGCCTGTCCAGCCTGGCCTAGTGATGTCTGAACAGACAACACTTTCTCCTTTCTAGTAATGATGAAAGGATTATTTTTCATCTTTTACTGTATATTTTAAGTTTTCTCTCCAAAAGGAATCAACATTTGCAATACCACTTTAACTTGACCAGTTGGAATTTTCTCCACCTTGCTGTTCAGAATCTTTTTATATATTGCATTATCCAAAAAGAATAAGGTGACAATATGAACTGATAAAGACAATGTCTCCAGAGAAATGCAAAGGGGAACAAAAGAGAACCTGGAAGTTGGTCTATTTCAGTATAGAAAACTGGTTGGTTGTATGTAAGTGATCATGACAGTCCAAAAAGCTTCACTGAGACCCATCAAGCTCATTTGGAGCAGGTAATCTCTGCTTCAATCATTCTTTCCTTCCTCCTTTTTTTCCCCTGAACACTTCTCTTTTATGAAAAAAAAGTTTATTTTTAATTTATGGAATAAAACAAGCATTTTCATAACATAGTACAATAAAAAAGATGGTTAGACTTGAAAGTGCAAATTTACTGTGGACAATTTGCTATTCCTTTCAAATATTCAACAAAATTTGATGCATTTTTTTCTTTTTCTATTTTCCTTTCTCCCTTCTCTGCCCTAGAGATAGCTATCAATAGACACAAGAAAGGCAAATAATGATGACTATGAATGAACATGAATTCTTTTTTAAAATTTCAATAGTATTTTATTTTTCTAATTGTATGTAAAGATACTTTTCAACAGTCATTTTTTTTTGCTTTTTGCTGAGGTAATTGGGGTTAAGTGACTTGCCCAGGGTCACATAGCTAGGAAGTGTCTGAGACCAGATTTGAACTCAGGTCCTCCTGACTTCAGGGCTGGTTCTCTAACCACTGTGCCACCTAGCTTCCCCTCAACATTCATTTTTGTAAAATTTTGAGTTTCAAATTTTTTTCTCCCACCATCCCTTAACTCCCCCCTCCCCAGGACAGTGAGCTATATGATATGGTCTACAAATGTACAATAATTTAAAATATTTCCATAGCAGTCATGCTGTAAAAGAAAAATTAGAACAAAAAGGGAAAATGAGAAAGAAAAAGCAAACAACAATAACAACAAAAGGTAAAAATAGTATGCTTCAATCTACATTCAGTCTTCATAGTTCTCTCTCTAGATTTCGATTTTCTTATTCCAAGTCTATTGGAATTGTCTTAGATCTCTGTATTGTTGAGAAGAGCTAAGTCTATCATAGTTGAGCATTACAAAAATCTTTCTGTTACTACATATAATGTTCTCCTAGTTCTGCTCACTGCACTTTGCATCAGTTCATGTAAGTCTTTCTAGGCTTTTCTGAAATCAGCATGCTCATCATTCCTTAAAGAACAATAATATTCCATTGCATTTACATACCATAACTCATTCAGTTATTCCCCAATTGATGGGCTTCCACTCAGTTTCCAGTTCCTTACCACTACAAAAAGAACTGCTACAAACATTTTTGCATATGTGAATCCTTTCCCCTCTTTTATAGTCTTTTTGGGATACAGACCTAGTAGGGATCAAAGGGTATGTACAATTTTATCACCCTTTGGGCATAGTTCCAAATTGCTCTCCAGAATGGCTTGATCAGTTCACAACCCCAACAATGCATTAATATGAAGTATTCTTTTTCCCCCTGAGGCAACTGGGGTTAAGTGACTTGCCTAGGGTCCTCCTGACTTCAGGGCTGATGCTCTAATCACTGTGCCACCTAGCTGCTCCAATATGAACTATTCTTAAAAATAAGTCATCAATCTTTTTTTTTTCCTTTTTTTTTCTTTTCTAAAAAATTGATTCACTATGAGATTACCATAAGTTGGAATTATTAGTAGGTCAGGGGAATGTCATGGACATAGAATGTCAAAGTTTAAATGAGTCTTTTGGCCAAGTCTTTTATAATATCCTTATGATGTATAGATAGTGAGATAGAGGTAAATAGTGAAATGAACAGATTCAAAGATAAGTAATTATTGGAGTGACATTGACTTGAAAAGAGGTCTTTAGTAGAGTGCTCTCTGGTTCTGTATCCCTGGCCTTGTGCTATTCAACACTTATTTTTAATGAATATATAGACGACATACTTATTAAATTTATGTGTAACGCAGCAATGTGATAAATATCTCACACGCTAGATTATAAAAAAAGAACTAAAAATATTTCATCAAGGTTAAATGATGATCAGAATCCACAAGGTTTAAATTTAGTCATGATGAATTTAAAACGGTACACCTAAGATAAAAGAAAATCAATTTCACAAATGCAAAATATGGGACATTTATTTAAACAAATAGCTCATATGAAAAAGTTCACACATTCAGGTGACCAAATGTGATGCACTGTGTGATTCAGCAGTAAAAATCCAGTAGCCACAAATTCTGGTATGATCTTGGGTTCCACTAACAGAGTCATAATATCTATAATGAGGGAGGTAATAGTTCTGCTATCCCCTATCTACTCTATGAATATGTAATTCTCAGTTCTGAGTGCCCCATTTTAGAAAAAAAAAGTTGGCAAGCTGGAATGTGTTTGAAGTATGGCTACCAGATTGGTAAGGAGACTTGAAATCTGGTTGTTATTGTTGTTTATCCCTCAAAAAAAGAATACCAGTGGCATCATAGGTGCCTTGACTTGCATGTTAATTAGATTTAAGTGAGACAAAGTTGCTCTTTTTTTCAGTCATCGAAGTCCAGTGGCAAGACAAAATTCAGGATGACTATTGACAACCTGGGAGGCAAGGAAGGACATTGGTATCTTCAATGTCTGGCAAAGCTCTAAATGCTCCATTGGCTTCATTGCTTTGGGGATAAATTGTTTTCATCTTCCCATGCATGGGGTAGACATCCCTCTAACCAATGGATATGAGAAATATCTTTTACCTTCAACCTGGCTTAGGTGACTTTACTAGAGTGTGACTGGTGAATCTGAAATTTTGCAACATGGGATTCAATCAAAGAAATTGGAAATGAGCTTAGTAATGAAGAGATAAGAGTTCAAGAGCACATGATAGTTGTTTTCAATTATTTGAAAGTTTGTCAAGTGGAAGGAGGAATTAGACTTATTTTGTTTTGCCCAAAGTGTAGACCTTGAAGTAATGTGTGGAATCTGCGGAATGGCATGTTTCTGATTGACACATAGGATCTACAGAATGATTTTAAAAGAATATATTGTTTATATGTATATTTTAACTTTTTAAAAATTTGAGTTCTAAATTCTTTTTCTCTCTTTAACCCATGGGAGAGAAATATCAGTATTCTGTGAAATCATTTACATAATCAGGTAATGATGAGCTAAAAGCTAGGTATGATAACTTCCCACTGCTTGAGTTCTATATGTTGATAATTTTACATGGCCTGCAAATGATATTATAAATATCCAATGCCCTTTGACAGAAGAAAAGGGTTCTCCACCTCTGCTCTAGTCCTTTCCCTACCAATTAAAAAAGCAAGTAATATGATATTAATTATGCATGTAAAATCATGTAAAACAAATTTACATATTAATAATGTCACAAAATAGTAAGAAAAATAAGGGGATTGAAAAAGGCATACTTTAATTTGTTCTCAAAGTTCATTAGTTGTCTCTCTGGAGGTTGACAATATTTTTCATCATAGATTCTTCAGAAATGTCTTGGATCATTGTATTGATCAGATAGTTAAGTCTTTCACAGTTGATCATTATTTAATATTGCTGTTACTTTGTATAATGACCTTCTGGTTCTCCTCACTTCACTGTATCATATACATCATATGATGTAGGTTTTCCTGGGTCTGAGACCATTCCTCTCATTGTTTCTTAAAGTATAATAGTATTTCATCATAGTCAAATGCCATAACTTGTTTAGCCATTCCCTTTTTGATGGGCATTCCCTCAATTTCCAATTTTTTTTTTGCCACAGCAAAAAAGCTGCTATATTTTTGCATGTATAGATTCTTTTCCTTTTCCTTTGATCTCTTTGGGATACAGACATAGTAATGACATTGCTGGGTCAAAGAATAGGTACAGCTTTATACACCTTTGGGTATAGTTCTAAATTGTTCTCCAGAATGGACAGCTCAGTTCACAATTCCACTAACATTATTGCATTAGTGTCCCTTTTTCCATACCTCCTCTAGAATATGCCATTTTCCTTTTCTGTCATTTTAGCCAATATGATAGGTGTGAATAGGTACCTGAAAGTGTGATTCTATGATGAAAAAAAAATGATAGTGATGAAGAAGAGATAATTTATGATGAAGATGCTAATGACAAGGAGTAGGAAGAGGAAGAGAATAGTTGGTAGACCATAAGAAGCAAAAAGAATCAGTACAACATAGAAAGGGTACAAGAAGAACTCACAAAAGAAAAAAATATATATTATATAGCCAATTTTTTTACTATTAAATGTCTCAAAGGAAAATTTGTGGAGGATGAATTCACAAGTGTGTTTTAAGTTTGGTAATAGTCACAGCACAGATTTGGAGAATAGCACCTTCCTACTACTTGGTTACATTGCTTCCATCCTTAAATATGCTTGCTTAATAATATAAACAGATTTTTACTTCTGCCAGGTCAACTCAGAGAAGGCACTAAAGGTTAAGCTGGATCCTGTTCCATCTCATGCACCATCCAAGCTGCCACCTTTTCCCTAGTGGAGTAAGCCCCATCTGAGGACACCAGAAAAAGCCAGAGTGAACTCAGGTAGAACGAGCTCCTAGGTGGGTTAGTATTTGTCTTGCTACATGTGCAGAAAACCAGACCTGACAATCCTAAGCAAGTCTCAAGTTTTCCTGGATCACCCTGCAAGACTACATTTAATTTCACTGTCTTTTAAGAGAAGAATTCAGAGGTATTGTCAAAGAGGAAACTGAATATGGCCTTTCGTGATATGAGAAATGTCTATTATTAAGACTCATTTTGATGGTACAGAAACCCTAATGATCATCAAATGGTCTGGGTAAAATAATCTCCCCTTTGGATTAGTTGTTATTACAGAGGCAAAAACACACAGACTTAGATGGTATTAAAAAGCACAAGAGAAATCAACAAACTAGTTTTTGCTTCTGAACTGACCTGGAGATTCTTTTCTAAACATTCTTCTAGTTAAAATCCTGAAAGTCAAACATGAAAAAAGGCAAAGGTTGTTAGATTCAAGGCTAAGATTTGCAGAAATGAAACAAGGAAGGTGATTATAGTATTTGTGTGAATTAGTTCAGAGTCTTTTTCCACCTCCTGTGCCTATTCTCTGTCCATCCCAGAGCTTTTGCCTAATGGGAACAATGACCTGTTTAGCTATAGCAGGTAACCTATGAATGAAGTAGAGACAATACCCATTTTACAGAAAATTGGAATCAGTCACACCTAGTAACTAGAGGTAGGATTTGAACCTAGGTCCTCTGGCTCGATTATCACTACTCTTTTTTAAAAATCAATTTAGTTTTTGAAATAGTAATTTTTCTTTATTACACATAAAGACAATTTTTAACATTCATTTTTAAAAATTCTGAGTCCCAAATTTTCTCCCTTCCTCTCTTACTTCCTCCCTCCCCAAGATAGCAAATAATTTGATATAGATTATAAATGTGCAATTGTGTAAAACACATTTCTATATTAGTCACGTTATTAAAGAAGAAACAGACTAAAAGGAAAAAAAACAAAGAATAAGGAAAGTAAAAATTAGTATGCTTTGATCTGTGTTCAAACTCTGTTAGTTCTTTCTCTGTATGTGGATAGGATTTTCCATCATAAGTCCTTTGGAATTGTCTTGGATCTTTGTATTACTGAGAACAGCTAAGTCATTCACAGTTGATCATCATGCAATACTGTTATTACAGTATACAATGTTTTCTTCATTCTATTTTCTTCACTCAGAATCAATTCATGTAAATACTTCCAGAATTTTCTGAAGTCTATCTGTTCATTATTACTTATAGAATTTCATTATATAGTATTTCATTATAAAGACCACAACCTGTTTAGCCTTTCACCAAATGATGAGCATCCCCTCACTTTCCAATTATTTGCCCCCACAAACATAACTCATAGTCAGTATTCTTTCCATTGTACCACAGTACCCCTGATTTTCTTTCCCACATCTCACTTTCAAAAGATTTCCCCTAATTAGCTTTTCAATTCCTGAAAAATTCAGTGATCATTTTTGAGTAAAGTTGAATTGAGACAATAACTTATAAAAATAATTTGAGAGAGTAACTCATAAAATCTCATCAATCATTTATATCTTAGTATGAGCATCTCTTTTCTTTTTTTACAGTATTTTCCCCCAATTACATGTCAAAACAATTTTTAGTATTAATTTTTGTTGCTGTCGTCTTTTAAGAGCTCACCTTGTATGAGCCCTTTGATCTCAGAGGCGAGATGAATGAGTTAGGGGATAGGATGTGAAAAGAGCTCCAGTTTATTATGCTGCACAGCCTTGTTGATATACAGTTTTGCAAGTGTGATCAGCGCATGAACAGTAGGCAATTCCCAATCACCATTCAGAGAAGCAGCTCATGGGCATTGTGTATGCATGGTATCTGCCAATAGGAGGAGAGCGGACCCAGCCAGCAACCCACTCACAGGTGAGAGGCCCTGCCAAGGCATCCCTGCTCACAAGCAACTAGCTGTGACCCTCGGGCTCTACCCATTCCCATGCCATGCACCAGTGCTCCTTGCTCAAGAAGGGCGTTTCTGCAACATGGCAGAAAACTTAGTGTGCACCACAGATCAAGATAGCCTCGATACTCCCTCTTGGCAGGGTCCCATGCCCTAGCAATTTTTAGAAGATCTTAAGTTCCAAATTTTTCTTTCTTCCTCTCTCCCTCATCTCTCCTCTTTTGAAAATGGAAGACAATTTGATGTAGGTTATACATGTACTATTATGTAAAACATATTTCTATATTAATCATAGTTGTGAAAGAAGACACAGATCAAAAGGGGGAAAACCAAAACAGAATAAAGAAAGTAAAAAAGTATACTTCAACTTGCATTCAGAATCCATCAGTTCTTTATATATGGATAACATTTTCTTCTGTGAAACCTTTGTACTTTTCTTTGGATCATTATGTTGCTGAGGAGAGATGAGTTATTCACAGTTGGTAATCATACAATGTTGCTGGTACTTCGTACAGTATTTTCCTGGTTCTACACATTTCATTTTGTATCAGTTTGTAGAAGTCTTTCCAGGATTTTCTGAAATCTGTCTGTTCATCATTTCTTATTGCATAACACTATACTATTTAATTTATATACCATATCTTGTTCAGTCATTCCTCAATTGATGGGCATCCTCTCAAATTTCCAATATTTTGATACTACAAAAAAGAATGCTATAAATATTTTTTGCATATCATCTCTTTGGGATATAGATCTGAATGTCTCTTTTCTATTACTCTCCTGTAGATTTGTTTAGGGAGGTGAGAGGGAAATAATATTGAATTTACTAGTGCCTTGATTAGGTGGATGCTACCAAGGTACATAGGGATGCAAATGGAAACTGTGTGGTGCTGTGTTAAGACAAAGAGGACAAATGCTAATTATTTCATTCCTTGTCCCAGAACATATTGTCCTATGAAAGACACTAAGGTGATAGAGTTGGAAATTGGGGACCATGACTAACTTTCAGGAGGACCTGAATGGGCAGGACATATGTGGTGCCAAGGATATATGATTTGAAGGTTAGAAGGATTAATTCACCAAACTCTTATTAGATGTCTACTTTGTGTAAGGTACAATGCTACGCACTGTGATTAAATGGCAATTTGAACTGGACAAAAGATTCTAATAAAGAAGGAGAAGAATAACACTGAAGTTTGAGAATTTTGTCTTTGGTGCCCTCCCACTTTTTTGAGGGTTCTTCTCCTTCCCTTCCAGGAATACAGCTTTTAGGGATGATTTATGGGAATTCAAAGACAAAAATGTATGGGATGAGATAATATATAGAGAGAACCCACATCTATCAGATTCCAGATCTACTTTATATTTGAAGTGTATATATGTATTATGTACATACATACATATGTTTATGTGTTTGTATGAACTCCTTTACTACATTATAGCCTAAGTGGTATAGTGAATAGACTGCCAGAGATGAAATTGGGAAGACTGGAGTTAAAATTCTTACCATAGACACTTACTCTAGTTGTGTGACCCTGAGCTAGTAATTTAACTTCTGTTTGCTTTTGTTTCTTCATCTGTAAAATGGGAATAACAATAGTACATAATTCCCAGAGTGGTTGTGAGAATCAAATGAGACAATATTTGTAAAGTACTTACTTAGCATGGTGCCTGGCACATAGTGAGTTCTATATAAGAGCTTATTCTCATCCTCTTCCCTTCTTCTAAATGCTGGCTATTAGCTGGTTAGTAGATTGAGTGCTGGATTTGGAAATATGAAAGTCTGAGTTCAAATTTATCCTTAGACACTAACTGTATGACTCTGGACAAATCATTTAACCTTACTCAACCTCAATTTCCACATCTGTAAAATTCAAAAACAATGCCATTTATCTCACAAAGTTGAGAGGCTTGAGGGAAACAATGTCTCTAAAGTGCTTTAAAACTTGAAAGTGCCATTTAAATGCTATTATGATGTCAGTAACAATAAAGATGGAGAGTACGCTATACTATAATCTATTAAAAGAATGAGGAATGTTTAAAATGGAGATAAAAAGACTTAGGGGCACATGATAACTGCCTTCAAAACTAGCTTTGCAATCATAATACTAGAATCCTATGACCCTGTTTGTAGCATTACCATGTGGAGGAGAGATTGAGTTTGCTTGGTTTGTTGTCCCCAAGGAAAGAGCTATAAACAGTGGGTGGAAATTGCAGAAGGCAGATTTAGGACCCATATAAAGAATAATTTTCTAATAATTTTGCTATCCCCAAAATAGAATGGACTTCCTTGGGAGGAATTGTAAATGGAGGTTTTCAAAGGAAAGTTGGATAGTAACTTACTGGGGAATCTCTAGAGAGAATTCTGTTCCCATCCAGGAATGGGCCATACTTGATCTCCGAGATTTCCCCCAGCTGTTAGGTTCTATGACCTATATGGTATTTCTGCCTCAAAGTTTGGCCCAGTACTTCACACATAGCAAGTGCTTAATAATTGATTGTTAAATGGAGTATATCACCAAAAGTTTAGGAAATTGAACTCAAAATATGGTCTTCTTAATTACAATTCAACATATTAATTGTACCTTATAGAGGAACTGTTGGAAAAACTGAAAACGAGGTAAGTGGTTTTCCTTTCCCTTATTACCCAGCCCTGGAGTTTAGCTGGTTAGCTGCTGAGAAGTCATCCAGACATAACATTTTGGAGTAGGAAGCAACATTAATGATGTCAAGAGGTCCGGGGTTTGGACAAGTCACAACCTCCTTAGGACATAATTTACTCATCTACAAAATGAGTAGGTTGGATTGGGTAACCTCTCAGGTCCCTTTCAAATCTAGATATGGTATCTTATTATTCTTGCCATCTCTTTCTCTGTCTCTCTCTCTGTATGTGTGTGTGTGTGTGTGTGTGTGTGTGTGTGTGTGTGTGTGTGTGTTTTCCACCCTCCCTCTTTCTGGAAAGAGTCATTCTGCTCCCCCCAAGCTAGAAGTAATAGTTGCCAATCACAGCTCTGAACTCATTCCCACTGCTGATTTATTTGAAGCTCAACCTGCTTAACCTGGGTTGGTTCACACCTCCTTTGGCAGCCTAATGGCCCTCCAGTTCAGGAAGCTCATCCTATTTGCATCAGATTTAGTGTAGGTATCTAATTGTCTTTAGCTGCCCTGTAGCTCAGAACTATAGCCTCAGCTTCCCATATTAGCTAGGAAATAGAGGTAGATGTATATACACATCACTCTCAATTAAACAAGGTCCAGAGAAGTTACTGCTTAAGTTCAAAGAAAAGGAGTAGTAAGATATTGAGAATCTCTGAGTCTATACTCAAAATTAATTGGTACCAAAATGAGTTTTATTAGGAAAGATGACCACGTATAGGAGGAAGAACCCCTGTCTTGACCTTACTTTCCAGAAGACATAGTATTTGGAATTGTTAAGAAAGTGCAGAGTTAAAGTGAATGTGATATGTTTGGATAGCATTTCTACAAAATGTTTTATGTTTGATATTTCTAGTATCAACCTCCCAAGAGGGTTGATATATAGATATGATAGATAGATATATAGTCTCCCAGGAGACTATATTTATGGATTATTTGTTTCACATTCTAGGTTACTGGTAATATGTGTATTTTAGACATTTCCTTTGTGTGAAAGAAAAAAATAGCTATATACTCTATCTATGCTGTACAATGAATGCCTTTATATTCCCTTTTGGGGAGACATACCAAAGCTTTTCATGATTTCCCTCAGGGCTTCAAGGTGGAAATATAAAGAACTAGATACAGTGAGAAAGAGCCTGATCCTGCTTTTTGGAAATCAGGCTCCCCCAGCACTAAACTCTAGTCCTAAGCATGTATACCTAAAATTCAGGCTCTTTAGGGGGAAAAGAGGTACTTATATCTGGATCAATGCCAATCTATACAAGAAATACTTAGACTTGAGTTCAAATCCAGCTTTGGATACTTATTAGCTATGTGACTATGGACAAGTCAGTTTTCCCATCTGCAAAATGGAGATAATACCTCCTAACTTCCAAAGTGTACTGCAAGGATAAAAAAAGGATATTATTTGTGAAGTACTTCACAAACCTTAATGCATTATATAAGTATTAGCCATCATTGTTGTGGTGGTAGTTATTATTATTAATTATTGATCATTATGTAAATACTTGAAAAACCTGCAAACATTTTCATACTACATATTTTTCACAGCATTATCTTCTCAGGTAGTTAATACCTAAGTAAAATTATAATGATGCAGGACTATATGAATATTGTGCACTAATGGAGACTAATAGAAAGTGTTACCAGGATATATACTAAATCAAAATATTTTATAATTTGTCATCTGCCACCAACTTGGAGTTTAATAATGAGAAGGAATCATTTCTTCTCTCTTTGTCTATAAATGTCATTGGCTAGTAGAGATGGCAGTTAGTATTAGTTAGTCTAGCCCACAATGGCTTCAATAAACTATTTTACTTTCTCTGGCTCACTGGATGCTGATTGACCTCTCTACTATCTAGTGACAGGGGATACAAGAGTTTTGGAAAATAGATATTTTAGGTATTTAGCTCTTTCCCTTTCTATATAATGATTTAATAGGAGAAGATCCTTGGTAGCAATTTGAATGTTAAGTTTGAGATTGCTAGAGAAACAGAGGATAATACTAACACATTAGATTCTACTTGTGCCTTTGTTGCTACTTAAGTGACTAATTGACTGAACTTAGGAAGTATGGGAAGAGAAGTGAGCAAGTAGATCTCCATCTGGGGTATGGAAATGCCCAGTTGGGGTAAAACCCTAAATCTTCCATTAATTATTGCATCTCTTACAACAAGGTGAGTGTGAATTTAATTAGAGTCAGTGAAAGATATAAAACTATAACCTCAGATATTTTTCACATCCAGTGTCTCCTAATTGATTTTCTCCAAATCTCTTATCTTTTCCCTAAACTTAAAACATGCAAGATTTCATTCTTAAATTTTCTTTGGAGTTCAGACTCTTTGGGGCACAGAAAATGGACAAGTCATATATTCTTTAATCACTCCACCTTTTTGTTTGTTTTGTATTAAAGTATTAACTTTTCATTGACTAAGACATGCAAACTTTACTTAATAAAAATATGTTCTTTGACATTTCCTTGCAAATAAGTCTAAAAAATGTACCAGTCTAATAAAATATTTTGCCCACCACGTGTTTGAAATAAATTATTTAATGTTAGCCTGTGATAAAAACATTCTTTACTCTGAGCAAGGCAATAGTTTTTCTAGGCTGATTTATATATAATAGGATATAATAATATAGTGGAAAGTGTGGATTGATGTAGGTAGTTTAATGTGAGTGAATGGCAACCATTCTATTGGTTTTATTTATTCATTTACTTATTTGTTGGTAATAAATGAGATTCCTCCCAATGTGACCACCACGACCATGGCAATTTGTGGGTCAATTGAACAGCTGGAGACTTTCACTTTTGCAACAATGGTTTGGGAACAAACAATAAGACTCTGAAAAAAAATCTACCTAATCCCCCTTTATGGTTTTCCACAATCATAAGTTGTCAGAGTCTCTGATTTCTTTGCCAGTGGGAGGGAGACACAGAAAGGGAGTCAGACTGAGAGAGACACAGAAAGAGAGGAGAGGGAAGGCAGTGGGGTGGAGAAGAGAAAGAACCATGATTTGAAAGAAGGCCTGTGGAGTTTCTCGTAATCCTACTGATAAAATGGATCTATTGGAAAAGCCCTCCTCCTTTTTTTTTTTTTTTTTAAGGGAACTGTAATACTGATACTTCAACGTTTCAGGGATTCTTGATATTAACTGTGGAGGTGCTCCCTCCTCCAATGCATAAAAAAAAAACCTTTCTACCCGTTGGTAGGCAGTTTCATAAGTTTCTGTGGCTAAAAAAAGCACCCCCCTGGTGGTCAGCCCTCTAGTGATGAGATTGTGTTGATATGAAAACTGGAATGAAGAGAAATGTGGACTTCAAAAAAAATACTATATTCTGAATATGGTCAGCAAATTTGGGGTAAAGAAGCTTAAAGTGTAGCAAACTATTGCCAATTTGGGGGATATCAGGAATAAAGTTGGCCTAATGATAGCAAGTAATCCTTCAAGGATGCATTCCATCTCCTTCAATAAGGTATTGCTAAGATAAACTGGAAAAATCACACAAGGGTACAGCTGAGAGGTGGACATAGTCATCAAAATGGAAGTTTTAAGCATTGCAAACATTAATGATTATCAGACTCCATGATGCTTGAGCAGAATTCTCCAAAGCAGGCTCATTCTAGGTCTCTATAGCAAATGTTTACTAAAGAAACAAAGCAATTCTTTGGATAATGCAAATGAAAAACAATAGCAAAAGAAAATTCATATGGCCTAGGAGTTCACAGTGTAAATGATAAAAAAAAAATGATAGTGTTTATTTTTCTGTTCTCTGGGAGTAGGCTGAATAGATTGAGTCTTGGACTTTACATTAGGACATGTTGGTTCTGATCCTGGCTCTGACTTTCTTCATAATTTTGGACAAGTCACTTGGGCCTCTACCCCTAAAATGTATCCTTTTTTTAAACTGAGACAGCAATCCCTGACCTTCTCTGCCTCACCCTGACATCAGATAGATAAATTAAATTACAAATGAGAGTGTTCTGAGTCCTTTGGGAAGAAGGAGCTGTAAAAATGCAAGAGATTGTTATTTTTTTATATGAGCATTGGACAAAAGCCTATATCCATTTCTAAGCTCTCTTGCTAAAGATGGATTTGGAGGTGGTTCAGTAAGAGTCACAGAGATGATCAAAAGATCCAGAAAAAGAAATTAGCAAAATAGATGAAGGGATTTAGGATTATTTTGTCTATAAAAGGGAAAGTTGTGGGATTATGCAACAATGGCCCTCCAGAATTAAAAAGAATGATAATAATAATAATGATAATATTGATAGATTCTTCTTCTCTTCCAATGAGGACTAGACAAGAAGAAATTAGTTTACAATGAGTGAACCTACAAGGATTTAGAGTAGATTATAGTTTATTCACTCTGATGTCTCCTGTTAGTGAGGAGACAAAGGCTATATGCCTTTAGGACAGTAAATTCTAATAGGCACTACCAAACCAAGAAGACCAGTTCCAGGACTGGTGACTGACTTGTCTAAGGACTAGCCTTATTAAATTCAAAAGGGAAGATCCACTAGAAGATAGCTGATAACCAGGTGATGAATTTTTTCAGCCTCAAAAACTTATGAAATCAGGGCAACTAAGTTCAAATCTGGTCTTAGACACTTAACACTTCCTAACTGTGTGACCCTGGGCAAGTCACTTAACCCCAATTGCCCCAGCAAAAAAAAACCCTCCCCACAAAAAACCTTATGAAACCATCTATTGAAGCTTTGGTGATCTGTGTTATTACAGGAAGTATTCCAGTGGATCAAATGATATTTCTTTTGAATTACTAAAACATATGCTAGGACCTACTAATAGTGGGAGTTGTGACTTTGTAAATACTTGCTTGAGGATGGTGATGAATGCTTTATATGGTAAACACACCACTCAGCCCTGGGTACCTGATAGCATCAGAAGACAATCAGGAGGCAATTCATTCAATGTACAAAATGAAACATATTCTCCTGGAAGTTCTTGAGTGGGGTGGTCATATGTTTAGATGGATTTAAAAAAGATTATTTTTAGCAGATACATGGAGGATGAATTGAAGATGGAAGTCATCCTAGAGGACAGAGATGACTTGGCTGAGGATTAAAGGCTGAGTATCTAAATCACATCTCCAGAAACTCATCATCAGGATGAAGCCAACTCTGAAAATCATACCTCCTCACTATCCATGGCCCCTAGGGTCCCTCCTTTCCTCTGAATGGAAAATTTTTAATTTGAGGAGGAGACCCTGTGTATTTATCCCAATTTCCTACCCAGATGGTCTCTTGGAGTTTGTGATCTTCTGAAACTCACCATCCTACAGGAGACATCAGCATATCCTCAGATCATTAACCAACCCAGCTCTAGGACTTCTTCAAAACCCTGAACTTTATCATGCCTCCTCGAGGACAGGAACTGTGTTATGCCTTTCTTTGTATTCCCTGGAGCCAAGCACAGTGCCTGAAATACAGTAAGTGACAAATAAATGTTTTTTGACAGACTCATTCAGCCTACTAGATTCTCCTGACTCCTGCCTTGATAATCAGGCAGGGCCAGGTACTTGCTATGTGTTCTGCTATCACATATATATTCCCTTATCACCTTCACACCTCTTAGTCGAAGACTGATAACCAAATCATCATTATCAATGTTATTCTAAAGGTATGTGGACCCACTCAGAAGCTTTTTTGGGCCAGAGCTCCTACTCCTTGGTCTCATACCTCTTCATGTCATCCTATTCCTTCCTGTATCTCTATTCCACTCAATCTTAACCTCCTATTGTGCCCTCTGGTACCCCAGTAATAATAATAATAACAGCAATAACAGCATTTATGTATATAATGTGTGTATACATATATACATATATATAAGTATGTGTAAATATATTTATATATGTGTGTATACTCACATATGTATATAAACATTAAGGTTTGCAAAGGACTTTACACTATAACATCTTTAATTATTACAAGAACACTTGATATAGATAAAAATGAGGATTCTGAAGTAGATGGTATTCAAGTGATTTGCCCATGGCACATAGCTAAATGTCTGAGGCAGCATTTTAATTTAGCTCTACTTGACTCCAAATTCAATACTTTATCTACTTTATCATCATTTGACTGCTTTCTTATATGCTTTCATAACTTTGTCTTCCCCCTAGAAATTATTTTGTGTATACACATATTTTAAATGTTCATATATATGTTGTTTCCCTTTTTTATAGAATGTCTTTTTGTCTTTGCAGAAAAGTAGTTTTATCCTTTTTACCTCTAGCATCTAATGTGCCTGGCATATAGAAGGTGCTTAATGAATACTTGTTAAATTGAATTGACTTGGTGAGTTTCTCATACTCATTTCCATTGAAGACCCAGACTTTATTTCCAAAGGCAGACAAATTCTCTAAGTAATTGTAATAAGCAATTTAAAAAACTAAGAAATCATTCAATTAAAAAGTTTTTGTACAAACAAAACAAATGCAGCCAAGATCAGAAGAGAAGCAGAAGATTGGGGGGGGTGGAGATTTACATCCAGTCTTTCTTATAAAGGCCTCATTTCAAAAATATATAGAGAATTGACTCAAATTTATAAGAATATAAGCCATTCCTCATTTGATAAGTGGTCAAAGGACATAAACAGACAAGTTTCAGATAAATAAATTAAAGATATTTCTATTCATATGAAAAATGTTCTAAATCACTATTGATTGGAGAAATTCAAATTAAGACAACTCTGAAGTATGACCTCATCTCTTAGATTGGCTAAGATGACAGGAAAAGATAATCATTAAGTGTTGGGGAGGATGTGGAAAAACTGGAGAACTAATGTATTGTTGGTGGAGTTGTGAAATGATCTAACCATTCTGGAGATCAATTTGGAACTATGCCCAAAGGGCTATAAAACTGTGCATATCCTTTGATCCAGCAGTGCCACTATTGAGTCTATATCCCAAAAAGACCATAAAAAGAAAGAGACTCATATGTGCAAAAATATCTGTAGCAGCCCTTTTTGTAATGGCAAGGAACTGGAAATTGAATTAGGCCCATCAGTTGGGGAATGGCTGAGAAAGTTATAGTGTATGAATGTAATAGAATATTACATAATGATGATGAGCAGATTGGTTTCAGAAAAACCTGAGAAGACTTATATGAATTGATGCTAAATGAAATAAGTAGAATCAAGAGAACATTGTATACAATAGCAACAAGATTATGTGATGATCAACTGTGATAGACTTGGTTCTTTTCAACAATTAAATGATTCAAGGTAATTTCAATAGATTGGAATGGAAAGTGCCATCCACATTCAGAGAGAGAACTATGGAAACTGAATGTGGATCAAAATATAGTATTTTCATCTTTTGTTGTTGTAATTTGCTTTTTTTTCTTTTTCATGTTTTTTCTTCTTTTCTTACCTTTGATCTGATTTTTTGGTCTGATTTTGATCAGCATGACAAATATTGATATATGTTTAAAAAAAACTGCACATATTTAACCTATGTTGAATTGCTTGCTGAGTAAGGGAGAGCTCTGGAAGGGGGAGAAAGAAAAATTTGTAACACAAGATTTTCTAAAGATGAATATTAAAAACTATCTTTGCATATATTTGTAAAAAAAGAAAAAGCTATTCTAAAAAAATAGAGTAAGGATGGATTCCAAAAAGAACAAAAAACTGAGAAATGCAAAGGAGAGTAATCAAGATTGTGGAAGGACCAGAGACTATGACATATTAGGCATTGTTAGCGGAATTAGGGATATTTGGTCAGTAGAAGACTTGGGGAGAAGATTGGGGAAGAGATGAAGCCCTTTTACCACCTAATGGTTTATCACATGAAGAAAACAAGATTGATTCTGCCTGGCTGCAGAGAGAAGAAGGAAGAGTAATTGGGACACAATCACAGAATCTCAGCTGAATGGGTCCTAAAATCAGTAAATGGCCAACCCAGACTTTTTTTTAAAGTTTAAAAAAACAGAGTCCAGTGATTATTTTTGTTTTTGAGGCAATTTGATTTAAGTGGCTTGTCTAGAGTTACACAGCTACTAGGAATCTGAGGCTGAAATTGAACTTAGGTCTTCCTGACTCTAGGACTGGTGATCTATCCTCTGTGCCACCTAGCTGCCCCTTCAATTATTTTTATGTCAGATATATTTTCTTCTATTCAATTGTTTGATTTTATTCTAATATCGCTTGCTATCTCATGTAGTTTCTGATTTCCATTGGTCTTTTGAACATCTTGTTTAACTTTTTTGGTATAGTTTTAGGGTGAAAGAAGTCACTGTAGTTACTTCTTTGCTCTTTTGATTCTTTTGCTCTTTGGTGCAAACTTTAAAGTTTTGTGGGAATAAGTATATGGGAGGTAATGGTCTATTTCTTGTGCAGGAAGCCCTTTTGGTAGAAAGCCATCTTTTTATTAATGTCCTCCACTGAGAGAGAGCTGCCTACATCTTAGGGCAGCCTGTTCAATGTTGGCATGTTCGTATTTTTAGGAAGCCCATATTTGCTGAGCAAGCCTCAGTTTGCTTCCTTGCTCATTCCACCCATTCCTGATTCTGCTGTCTTGTGCCGAACAAATCAAAAGCCCCTCAGATACTCAATAAAAGCAATTCCCACTCTTTCAAGTCTTCTCCAATCTAAACCTCAGTCCGTTCAATCCATCTTCCTAAGGCATCCTTTACCATCCTAGTTTTCCTCTTCTGTATTCTCTATAGTTAATTACTATCATTCGAAAATGAGGTGCCCAGAACAGAATACAATACTCCAGATGGAATCTGGCTAAGCAGAGTCCAGAAGAATGATTATTTCCTTATATCTGAGGATGACTTACATCCTTAAGGGTCTCTAAGGTTTTAGTAACATTAACTACCTAATGACTGCTTTTTAAACTTAATTGAAGTCCTTTCATTCTTTCTAGGCCTATATCAGGCACTACTGCCACCATGAAGTCTTACTGGGTCTATTTAACTAGAGGTGAACTTTCCTTGAATGTTTCATGCTATTTTGTTTATCCTTTCCTTTGCATAGATGCAAAACTTAACATAACTATTTGTGCTCATATTTTATCTCCTCCTAGATCATACGATCATGGAGGACAGGGGCTATATAACTTTTAATCTTTCTATTCCAATGAATAGCATAGTTATATATATATACATATACATATATATATACATACACACATGTATGATACATATATACATAGATGTATTATTCCATAGATCTCTATATGTGTATGCACATATGTGCATATATATATATATATATACATGTATACATATGTGTATGGCTAAATAAAAGCTTGATGAATTTCAAAGAATTCACAGAGCAAAGCTTTTTTTCTCATCTCAGTCTTAGGTAGCTGCTTCAAATTCATCAACCCTAATAATAAAAGCACTTCCCCTATCTCTTCAGGACTTGTTCAGCATACAGCCTTCTTTTCAAGGTTAATGAGACTTACCAGCTCTTGAGGTCTTGCTTTGTTTCATATCCAGATTTCTTCTTGAGAAGAATCATAGCCAAACAGCTGCCCTTCTTCACCCCTTGAATTTGAAAAATGGTTTTAATAAAGAAATCTTGATCTAGCTGTAAAGGGGGATTGAGGTTATGAGTTCTTTAGTTTCTCAAAGCCACTTTCTTTTTCTTGATTGCTTGATACAATTACAGTGGAGCTAGTTTAAGGAGAATAACTGACATTCCATAGGCAGGTTTTGAATACACACTCATAATAGTTTCAAGGTCACCTCACATTCAAGGGATTCCAAGTTCCTTGTACAAAAAGCTAGTCCATCTGAAGCAAATATCACTTATGTACCAAAGCAGGAAACAATTTTAATGACAGCCAAAGAGAAGGGGACTGTGCATAGAGATAGTGTCTTTGAAAAGTGTACTTGCCTCAAAGTTCAGTTTTTTTTGGCAGGAATTCTATGTAGAATCTAAGAATTCTATCACTCTCAATAGCACTGGAGAAGGCCTAGAGATAATCAATCCCTTTTCTATGATGGTTTCTCCTAGAAGATATTTTTCCAGAATACTCAGTCCATTCATCCAATTGGACTCACTTGTTGTAAATGTTAAGGTGATCTGGAAGAATAAATAATGTTATAGGAGTCCTCAGGAAAGCTGAGTCTGAACATTTAATCCCTTAAGGTTTGAAAATATTCTTGTTATTATATTTCATCTCCCTTTTATTGGGTCATTTTTCTTACCTTTATTAGTAGTATAGAGTTTTCCATTTTTTATAGCATCATTCCTACCAATCAATCAAGTATTTATTAAGGATCTACTATGTAGAAGGCACTGTGTTAGATATTGGGGATACAAAGACAAGAACATGATATTTTCCTTCAGAGAGACTGTAGCCCATTAAGGGATATAAGTGTAGCATATATAATGCATTTTATATGCACATTATCTATGCAGACATTGTTATATACACAATGCATTTACACAATTCAAGATAACTTTCAAAGAATGATAGAAATACAGAATTTAAGAGTTAAAAGAGATCTCAGTGGTCATCCAGTCCAACTCATATATGAGAAGGATCTTCACAATATGTTATTAGTCTCTCCTCAAAGACATTCAAGGAGAACAAAGCTCACAACCTCATGAGAAAGCCTATTGCCATATTAGGGTGAAATACAAGCATATAGAGGTAACAAGAAAGGCTTCAAATGAAGGTAATATTTGGTTGAGATTTAAAAGAACAAGGGGTTCTAAGAGGCATAAAGGAGGTGAGAATTCACATTAGACACAGACACAAGAAATGGAATGTCATGTGTGAGGAACAGCAAGAAGAGTAATCTGTCTAGATTATCAAGTGTGGGAAGGTGAATAATGTGCAGCCGAATTAGCAATATAGGTTGAAACCAGATTATGAAGGGCTTTAAAAATCCTTTAAAGGACTACATATTTGATTCCAAAAGCAATAGAAAACTATCATTTTTTATTAAAGAAATAAAATATTTAGATCTGAACTTTAGGAAAATCTTTTAAGCAGTTGGATGAAAAGTGTTATCAATTTTTGTTGATGATAGATGGGCAGAACTTTAAGGCAGAGTAGCCAAGTAGGATGCTATTCAAGAGACCATGTGAGAGGTGAAGAAAGACTAAACCAGGGTGATATCTGGACAAGTAGAAAGAAAGAAATAGATATTGTGGAGATAGAAATGCCAAGATCTGATGACTAACTGAATATGTATAATGAATAGGAGTGACAAATAAGGATGTTTCTTGAGGGGAGTGGGGATAATGAGTTCTCTTTTAGATGTGTTGAATTTGAGGTGTCTGTGGGACAGTTAGAAGTATCCAATACACAATTAGAGGTGCATGGCTAGAACTCAGTAGAGAGACTAAGGCCAGCTATATGAGGGTGGGAGTCAACTGCATAAATATGATAACTAAACACATGGGAAATGGTGAGGTCATTAATTGAGAAAAGACAGAGAAGAGGACATGGTCAAGGAGAGAGCCTAAGCATATACCCCTAGTAAATAAAAGTGATATAGATGATGAATCTGCCAAAGTGTCTAGTAAAGAACAGATAATCAGGAAGAGAAAACCATCAGGAAAACCCAAATCTCGGGCAGATACAGGAAGAGAAGGTAGTAAACAGTTTTTGAAAGGATAGAGAGGGCAAGGATGTGGATTAAGTGAAAGGCCATCAGATCTAACAACTAAGAAGTCATCAGTAATAGGAGAAAGTTTCACTTAAGTGATAAGTTTGAGAATTATATTGAAGAATATTGTGAAGCAAAGGAGAGGACAGAAAGTAAAAGCAATATATGCATATAGCTTTTTCAAGGAGTTTAGCTCTGAAAGAAAAGATTTAAAATGAGAGCTTAGGATGATAATAGAGTTTAGGGAACATTTCTTTTAAAGATTTGAGAGAATTAAATTTGGGTAGGTAATAGGTAAGGAACTAATTGATAAAGATTGAATATTAGAGAGAAACTAAACAATTAAAAGGGAATCTAGAGATGGTAGAAGGGGAGGGGATGAAGTATATATAGAGGGCTGGTGAGGGGAAAGGCCATTTCTTCATTATAGATTGATGGAAAGGAGAAGAGAATAGGGGATAATGTCAAAGGACTTTAAGATATAAGAGAAGGGAAGAAGAAGCCAATGACCTATATATTCTCAGTAAAGTAAGAAGCAAGATATTTGGCTGAAATGGTAAGGGGGAAGTAGTAGGGGAGACTTGAGTACAGATTAGGCTTGAAACAGCCCTGTGGGAAGTGAGATAGAAAATCTACTAGGATGAATAAAAATGGATCAGTTAATGATCAACATTTATAAAGAGCTTTCTATGTATCAAGTATTGTGCTATTATTTAGGGATATAATGAAAGCCAAAAAGGCAGAAGCAAGGAGCTCACATTCTTAAAAGAGAGACAATGCACACATTCTACGTACATATGAGATATATATATATAAGCTATATTTTGAACATAGATGTAGAAGGTAATTCCAAAGCAAAGACACTACTGGGAAGATCAGAGATAGAACCACAACAAGGATCCTGCTGAGTCTGAAATTTGAGCTGAATTTTAAAAGCAAAGCAGAGAAACTCACAATTGAAGATGAGGAGGGAGAGCATTCCAGACATGTTAGGCAACCAGCTCAAAGGGAAAGAGTATGAGGAAGAAATGGTCAGAAAGTGTAAAGTCATTAAGGCATAAGGTGCAACAAATAGTCCAGTGTAACTGGAGCATAGAGTTTGTGGAGGAGAGTAAAATAAAAGATGACCAAAAAAACTAGGAAAGGGCCAGAGTTTAAAAGACTTTGAATATCAAGCAGAAGATTTTACATTTGATCTTGGAGGTAACAGGGAACCATTAGAGTTTTCTGGGGTGAGAATGGAGTGATATAGTCAGGGAAATATTACTTTAAGAAAATCATTTTGGCACCTAAGTGGAGAACATATTAGAAAAGGGAAAAGTCTTGATTCAGGGAGACCAATTCAAAGGCTATTTGAAAGCCCAACTAAGAAGTGATGAGCATCTATACTAAGCATAACTGAATTTATAATACATAAAACTGTGATTGACCCAGTGAGCTTGTTGTATGAATTCTTCCCATTCATTCAGAAGCACATAAGTAAGAACAAAAGTAAAAGATGGTAGTGGTTCAGGGTTGAGGTTTGACAAATCATGAGAATCAATAGGATAAGGAGGCAAGGGATTAGAGAATAGAGAGGAAGATCACTAAAGGTGACAGCTAGTGATACAACTACTCCTAGAAAGATATAAACAGAGTATCAGACAGAACAGTGATCAGGAAAAACACAAGTCATTTCTTATGAAGATAATGAATTTGACTCACAGGCAATTGACCAGGAACAGGAAACTATGAACAGGTGTGGTTCTGAAATTCTATCACACTGACCCCAGAATGGAATCTTGGATTTAATCCCCATGCAGGCACAGACCACTGATGTGCCCGAAATTCTGTTGCTCTGATTCTGGAGTAGGATATCAGATTTAATCCCTGGGTGAAGATGAGAGCAAAGCTTGCAGTGTTCTGACCCTGGAGCCATTTCTAGGATTGGCCTGTGAATGAATGATGAGGGCAGAGGCTATGGAATCAGGGGTCAGCCTGTATCTTGGTTGCTCTGAACCTGCAAAACTTTCCATCTTATTGACAGAGGCTGTCTACTGAAGCTTCACTGAGGGAGTCAGTCTTCATTTGTATTCCCTAAACCCAAACATTGTTTAGAAATGAGAAATTTCAGTCCAGGAGTATAGCAATAAGACCACTTAAAAGTATCTAGTACCTAGCCTGAGCTGCTATTGTGATCCTTAAACTACACAGCACTTAATGCCAGAATAAAATAAGATAGTAATACAGACTAGGACCATACAAGTACAAATCCCTAAAGAATTGTGTGAATCCTGAACTTAAATTTGGAGTCTTAGTTCAGGAAACAAGCCTGGAAGAACAAGTAAACAAAACAAAACAAACAAAAAAAAAAACCTTCCGTATCATAGACTTATTTTGGCACCAGAAATGCCTAGAACCACAAAGCTAGTAGGGGAGAATAATGCTAAAACACCCAAAAACAAAAATTCAAAGAACCATAATAAAATGCAACTTGTCTAAGAAGTCAACTGGAATTCTTAGAAGAAATTAAGCAAAAATTTTAAATATATTCAAGAGTTTGAGATATTATAAATGAAATGAGAGTCCTAGAGGAAAGAACTGGAAAAGAACTGAGAGTTTTGAAGGAAAAATTTTGAAGGAAAATTAACAGTTTAGTAAAAGAGATACAAACCATAACCACACAGAAGGTGGTCTATGAGATAAGAAATATTAAAACAAACTCAAAGGGCTGAAAAATATAAGAAAATGAAAGATATGATACTAAAAAATAATTGATCTGGAAAACAGATCAAAGAGAGATCATTTAAAAATTATTAGACCACCTAAAAGCCATGAGAAGAAGAATGCATGATGCAGTAATGGAGTATTATATTTTAAAGGGAGAAATGATATGTATTCTCTTAGAACTTTAATGTCATCAGAAGTCATGGAAGACGTTAAATAAGGCCTATAAGTGGTTTTATTGTGTTTTGATTCCTCAAAAGAGGAAGGAAAAAAGATAGAAAAAAGGAATATCCTAGGGGGAAAATATGGGGGAAATTTGGGAGAGCTTTCTATCTTACATTATCAGGATGCACAAATAGAAAACATAAATAAAACAGAAGGGGTCAGGAGGGTTGGTGTCATCTAAACCTTATTTTCATCTGACACAAAGGAGGTAGAACATAGGCAACACAAATAGTTGGTATAGAAATACATTAAACTCAAATGGGAACAGGAGGTAACACAGAAAGGAAAGGATAAGAATGAAGTTCATTTCAGGGAGGGATTAATTAAAAGAAAGTAGAAGACAGTGTAAAGTTGAACTAAGTTGAGAATGAAAAGGTGTGGAAAAGTGAAGTTAGAGAAGAGTTCAGGGCTTGGGAACATACTGAGGGACAGCAGTATTCAAATCTGCATTCAATTACTAGTTTTAGGAAGAGCAAGAAAAAGTGAAAGATAATCTGACAAAAGAATTTTGAAATTTTTAGTGGTGGAAATAGTAGAATGATTATGCGAACACCCCTATAACTCTTTCACCTTTTTGTCTTCAATATAATTCAATTCAGTATATTAAAAGTATCTATTCTGTACAAGAAACTGGGCATGCAAAAACAAACCTTAAACTGTCTCTGGCCTATTTATGGTCTGCTGGGAAGATATAATACATATGCAGATAAATAAATTCAAGATAATATAAGAACTAATCATTAGGGGATCAGAAAATGTTTCATATAGCAAAGATCACCTCAGTTGAGCCTAGAAAGAAGCTAAGGATTATAATAGTTAAAAGTAAGGATATGGGGAACAGCTTGAGCAAAGACATAGGAAAGGAAATGCAATGTTAAATTGAGGGAACATTTTAGTAGACCAGTTTTTATGGAATGCAGAATATGTGAAAGGACGTAATATGAAATGTCTGGAAAAAAATAGATGAGCTCTTGATTGTGCAAGACTCTAAATGTCAGAATAAAAAATTGAGCATTTTTCCTAGATGCAATAGAAAACTAGTAAAGGTTTTTGAGCAGAAATGTGATTAGATTAATCTAGAAGGTTTTATGTTGAAAATGCAGAGGAATAGAGAAATATGCCCTCATATCTCCAAAAAGCTTAATACCAAAAGCAACATGTGTGAGATTGGAAAATTATTAGTAGGGAAGATTGTTTCATTCAAAGGAAGTGATAATTAATATGTATTAATTATCTTAATGATAATTAAGAGGTAAGTTCAATCTCAAAGTTATTGAGACTTGATGAATATGTAACTAAATCATAACATGCCTCGCTGTGGCAAGGGTACATGATTCTGACCAATAAAAAAGATCTGTAAGATAATGGGAACCTGGGGAAGAAGGAACTATTCCACCATAATATTTGGAATAGAGAAGTGGAAATCTGGATTTAGATGTTGCGCCTAGATTTGCAGAGAGGTAATATCCCATGCATTATGCCATAGACCAGCCTTTGACTTTCTCACATTGGAAGCATTCTCTACTTCTATGGCCCATTCCTTTCCGAACCTTCATTTTAAGAAAGTGCCCAGTCGCACCATAATTCCTTTTTGAATTCCATTTTTGACTTTCCAGACTTCTTTCTCCTCTATGATATAGTTAGGATATCTTTTCTACCAACATTCCTTCCTTTTCAATTTTGAACTTCCTTTTATATGTTTGTTTTCTCCATTAGAATGTATATTTCTTAAGAGTAAAGATTGACTTTCTTTCTGTTTGTATTTGTATTTCCAGAATTTAGCACAATGCTTAGCACATAGGAAGCACTTAATAAATACTTTTTGACTTCATTTGATAGGACAATAATAGTTAAGTTGAAAATGAAGTGAGATATTAAGTTCCTAGCTGCCTTTAATGAATTCAAGTCACAAGGAACAGATAAACTACATATTAGAATACTGAAACAATTAATCATATGACTACTTAGATTTTATCAAGAGAAGGGAAGAGATGTTCCAAACTTAAGTTCTGATTTTAAGAAAAGAGAAAAGAAAGAAAAGAAAGTGGATTCTGCAAACTATAATCTTTTAAACTACTTCAATTTTTGTCAAGGTTTTAGAATATATTATTAGAAAAATTAATTTTTGAACATTCAGATTTCCCCCCTTTCTTAGAAAAAGAAATCATTCAACATCTATTTTTGATCATTAAGATTTACCATGACTTCATTAACAAGTCATTAAGATTTACCATGACTTTATTAATAATAGGTGAATTTCTTTTTTCTTTCTTCCTTCCTTCCTTCCTTCTTTCCTTCTCTCTCTGTCTGTCTTTGTCTCTCTGTCTCACTCTCTTACTCTCTCCCTCCCCCCTCTTTCCAGACAACTAGATTGGCAAAAAAGGAAAATGCTATCAGTGTAGTATACCTAGACTTCAGTAAAGCATTTTACAATGTTTCCCAGGCTACCCTTATAGAAAGTTGGAGGGATGGAGATTATAGAATGGCATAGTGAAGCAGATTCAGAACTGGCTGAATGATGAAACCCCCAAAGCAGAGAAAGTAATGAGTAATGTCCACTTAGAGAAGTCCTTTACATGTACAGTTCAAGATATCTAAAACAATGACTTGGATCTTAATAGATGACATTTAATAAGGATAAATAACATTCTTCACTTAACATTCAAAAAGTCCACTATACAAATAGAGGATGGGGGAAATACAGCTAGAAAACAGTTCACCTGAAAAAGATCTTAAAGTCATAGTGAACTACAAACTCAATATGAATAAATTATGGCATGGTCTTTGGAAATTTAATGTAATCTTAATTGCTTTAGGAAAAGTGTGATTTCCACAATAAGGAATGTAATAGTACCTTTCTACTATATCTCAGTCCACTTCTGGGTTATTGTGTTTGGTTCTGAGCTTTCCATTTTAGCAAGGACATTAACCAACTTGAAAAAATTCAATGGTTAAAACACTATGAGGAATGAAAGTCACATCTAACAATAATAAATTTAAGGAATTAAGGATATTTAACCTGGGGAAAAGACTTAGGGGGACCAATGGAAATTGTCTTCAAGAGATAGTGTTTATAATGAAAGGATTGTTGGTTATGGGGTCAAAGGATTTGGATTTGAATCTCAGCTCTGTTACTTAAAACCTATGAGACCTTGGGAGTCAGTTAACATTTCTAAGTCTCATTTTCCTCACCTGGAAAGTAAAGGGATTCGCCTTGATAACTTTATCAATCTATGATGGTAAATTTTTGAAAAGCTGTTATGTGAGAGAATTGACATTTTCTGCTTGGTGCTAGATGGAAGAAGTAGTTGAAATGGAAGGAAATTGATTTTTACAAGATATTAAGAAAACTTCCTAAAAACAGACCTTTCCAAATGTGGAATGTGCTGACCTTGGGATGCAGTTAGTTTTTAATTACTAATGATCTTCAAGTAGAAGCTATATGACTACTTGCCAAGTAGTTCATGTGCCTGTTGGATTACATGAGTAGAGGAGAAAGGTTTCTCTCAGCTCTGAGATTTTGTTATTCTGAGATTATCTTGTTTAACCCTTTCCTTTTATAAATTAGGAGACTCAGATTCATAAAAGAAAAAATTACTTGTCCAAGGTCACACAGATAGGACATGGAAAAATCCGATACCTGAATTCAAGTTCCTGATTCTCTATTCAATGCTCTTTCTACTTGTTGTTTGTCCTTCATTCTTGAAGACCATGACATCAGAGAGGTGGTGTTATGGCATGCAATTGGATTTAAGTAAAGAAGGGCTGTACAAACTCACCAGCCTCACTTTCTCCCTTGGAGTTATCTGTGTCCAATATAGATCAGAGTGACTGGAGATGGCCCCAGATGCATTGGGAAATCTTGGTCTTTTTAATCTAAGGTCTTTACCAAGTCTCAGTTTGACTGAGGTAATACCTAATGATTAAGGCTAGGTAAGAAATAGGATAGAGAATGACCCCTTTTACCTACCAAAAAAAAAAAAACATATATCAGGGAGGGGAAGACCATTAGGGTTTCTGGCCAAAATAGCAACTGTTTCTATTTTTATTTACCCTGAGTCAATCAGGACACAAACAATGATCAATTGGAGCTTGGTTTGGTGCCTACGTTGACCATTTGAGATCTGGAGTGATTTTGGTTTAAGATCTTATAAACCCCAAGGTATTTGGAGAAGTTTCAGTAACCAAATTCAACATTCCTTTGGGCAGAGCACCTCCTAGCAAGACTTTGTGTAGATCATAAATCTAAGTCTCATTGTGAATTATACTGAGGATTCTTTGGGGCAGAGGTAAGGAAGGAGTTCATTCTAGAGGTGTGGGGGGAAGTCCACTTGTGGAACTTGTGGAAGTCCATTCTTCCCATGATTCCTTTCTTAGATTAAGAACTTTTGAGAACCAACCTCTATCATATAACATGTTAGCTATCCCTCCTAGCTTTATGCCATCTCCTAATTTGACAAGCATGTGATATAAGCATTTATACAAGAACTGATAAAAAAAAAAGCTAAAAAATAGCACAAGACCAAGGACAAATCACTTACTTCCTAGTTGGAATTAAAATTAAGCCTTTAATTAATATTCTTTCAACTATTTTCAAATCCAGATAATTATTATTGTATGCTAAAATAAAAAATAAAAATAAATTCTCTAGTAAACTCAGTGCTCTGCCCTCAATCTCTGCCCATCCTCCCACCCCTATCCCCATGAAGATTTGGGTCTCACTACTTTTCTACATATACCTTGTGTTACAACCAAACAAGACTAATTTCTGTTCCAAATACAATTTGTGCTTTGTTCAAACAGTTCTTTCCATCTGGGTTATCTTCCCTCCTCATGTTGCCATGTTTTGCTGAAACCCTATCATTCAAGTGGTACCTCCTTCCAGAAGTCTTCTTTAGAACTTCTCTACTGGAACCAAGAGAACATTATACAAAGGAACAAGAAGATTATGTGATGATCACATGTGATGGACTTGGCTCTTTTCAATAATGAGGTGATTCAAGGCAATTCTAATAGACTTATGTTGGAGAGAGCTATCTGAATTCAGAGAGAGAACTATGGAGACTGAATATGGATCAAAACAGTATTTTCACCTCTTTGTTATTGTTTGCTTTTTTTCTTTTGTTTTCCTCTTTTGATCTGATATTTCTTGCTCAGCTGACAAATATGGAAATATGTTTAGAAGAATTACACGTGTTTAACCTATATTGGATTGCTTACTTTCTAGGGGAAGGGTAAAGAAGGGAATGAGAAGGAAGAAAAATTTGGAGCATAAAAAATTTGCAAAGGTGAATGTTGAAAACTATTTTACATGTATTTGGAAAAATAAAAAGCTATTATAAAAAATTTTTAAAAGAACTTCCTTATTTGATATGGTCTCATTCTTTTCTAAAATTCTCAAGTCTTTCATTTATACCCAAAGTCCTTCATTTGTGCCCTTTTTATGCATTTAGGTTATTTTGCTTTTCATTTTAGTCATTTGTATACTGACTCCACCATGCCAGCCACACCCCCCAACCAAATCAAGTCATTTAGCTTCTTGAAGGACAAAAAATTTTCCTCATTCATCTTCATGTCCCTCTTTATAGCTCATATCTTGGACAAAGTAGATGATCCATAAATATTTGTTGAATTGGATTTAATTCTTCCATATATTTCTCTTAATAAACAAAGTAATAAGATAGACAAACTATTTAAACCCAAGGGATTACTAACCCAAATGGGCTTCAAGTAGGAATTTTATCAAATGTTTGCCCCCTATCTCTAAGAGGACCCCTTTTCAACATCAGAACTCCCAAAAGACAGAAACCGAATTTGGATGCTTTGGAGCAATTTTACATCATGGTATAACCACTGCATCTGGTAATTGCCTGTTATTAGCTGCATTTGGTAGGACTTGATAGAGCATCAGGCATCCTGGGATTTATTAAAATGTAAATGACAAAGTACAGAAGAATGTTCAGACAATTGGATTATTCCATTGACTGAATGTTCCAATACTGCTTCTATTTTTAGCAAAGCAATGGCGGCTCCTGCTGTGGAATGCTGAATGGAATATTCCACTCCTCCTAGATAGGGAGATCTGGGATAAGAAAAAAAAAATAAAACTAATTATTTGGGGTTTTTTAATGTACCTTGTAAAATAACCACTTAAAAACAGTTTGTTAATATGATCTCCATCTAATAATATTATCTTGGATATATAGTCATTATATATTCTTATTACTGTTGATTCAGTGACAATTGGGTCTGTCACTTCATTCATGAATAGAAGAGTAAATTTGCCTTTGTGTTCTTGGCCTTGACTTTGTTTTAGGCACAGACATCATATGATGCACTTGACTGGGTGTGTCTGACATGTAGTAGTGAGGACATAATATCTGAATTTTTTTTTCAAGAAAAATGTTTTTATTTAGCCTAAAGAGGAAAGAGGTAAGGGATGTCTTCAAGGACATGAAGAGATTTATTATAACACAGAAGCAAAACCATCTGTTTCCCATGTTCATAAGGAGCAAAAGGAAATGGGATTAAACTGCAACATGAGGGATTTAGGCTAGATGTAAGAAAGAATTTCCTAAGAGTGAAAGATGTCAGAGATTGGGATAGGTTCCACTTTAAAAACATTCCCAGAAAGACTTTTATCTGTCTGGAATAGGTTAGGTGTGGCTTGTCTGGAGGAAAAGTGGTAGACATGATGACCTAAAGTTCTATCATTCCCATGAATTCTGTGATTCAAAGAATTATGTCTACATACAAAGAATTCATGGAGGAAAGTTTATTTCTCAGGGTTATTACTTTCTCTCAAGCAGTTCTCAATAGTTATCTGAGTAAACTGTCAAAGTCATGGAAGTAGAGAATCAGGTTGAGCTGAAACCTCAGGGGCCATCTGTTCCAACTTCTACTTGAGATATGAATCTATCTTACACAACATCCCTATAATCTGTTATCTGCAATCTGAACATCTCCAATTCAGGAGTCCACTGCCTCGTGAGAGTCCATTTTGTTTTCCAATACCTCAGAAATGTCAGAATCTTCTTCCTTAAAATCAGATGAAATCTACTTTCCTGAGACTTCTACCTATAAGCCCCAATTCTGCCTTTGGAGTCAAATAGATTGTCTATATGCCTCCACATATTCCCTACACATATTATTTTTAACTTTGATATTAAAAGTTGAGTCAAATTAAGTATAATAAAGTAGGAGGACTTAATTTATTATATTCTTTACCACTTCTTTCCTGCTACTTCCAACCCCCTCATGGATAATACAAATTTAATTGCTGAATATCCTTGCAACTGTGTGTGTGGCTTAAGGGGGAATAGGGTGGGTGGGGAATGCATTGACTTTTGAATATGTTGAAATGCTATTGTAACACTGGGTAAGTAAGGTATTTCCTTATGAGTCAATTTAATTTTTCTCTAACTTTTAAGAAGGTTCATTTTACCAGTAACAAAGAAAATCTAAAACCTTTGGAAGATCAGGTTTTACTAAAAGAATTAGCAGAAATAATTGGAGGGCAAACTAACTTCAAATTGACCTACAACTCTTGAAACAAATTAAACTGTGACAACAGAGGTTGCATTTTTCTTGCTTTGAGGATATTATTCATTTCCGTCCCCATCCACAATATTCTCTTCTCTTATGACCCCACAGGTGCTGGAGACTCAAGTGCAGCAGTGGAGAAGTAAAATAATTATCCTGCTAATTCTGGCCCAAAACTCTGAAAAAGAGAGTTTGAGGAATAAAAAAACAAAACAAAAACAAAAAACAAAAACAAAAACAAAAAAACATGGAGAGATTGAATCCTGATAAAAACATCATAGCAGGATCATAATTCTCTACTTTCATTTATTTGTATGGATATAAGCTAAATATGGATCTTTTGTAAGGATCTGGAGAAATACTTGCTAATTTGAGCATTTTTCCTCTGAAAAGGACATTTGGGAGTCTTAGTCTCTGTATTCCACATTACTTCAATTATCTGGATGAAAATTCATTCACCTTTAAAAATCAAATATCAAAGTATCTGAATCAGCATTATGGAGATAATGTGTCAGTGTATGTGGTTTCCCTTTTTCAGCTTCATATGGTACTATCAAGAAAACAGTGAGTTGGTCTCTTATTCAGCTTGATTTCCACCTGAGTTTTGAGAACTCTCCAGAATATTTTTTACTCTTAGCTGGTTCTGGTTTTGTTTTTAGAATTAAATAAAGATTTAAGGAATCAATACAAGTAGTTACACAGTTGGTACACACATTTTTATTGTGGAAACAGGAGGTACATGTGCTTTTTTAAAGTCTTCTCAGGTACATTTGTTTCTCTGCATGGCTGATCATCCAAAAAAAAAAATACAAGAGTTGCATTCAACTACAAATTAATTCTTCTACATACCTGTGAGATACATAACATAATCAACATTTTGAAAACAGAACAGCCAAAAAAGATATGAGGGCTATGTCCACAAAGGATTAATATGAATGGAAGTGGGAAGGAAAAGTCAAAGACATGAAGGCTGTATACATATAAGAATTGGTAGACATGAAATAGAAAAAATAAAAATCCAGACATTTGCAAACATCCAGAAGTTTGAAAGTTTGTAGATATGACCTAAGAGATTTTCTTGAGGCAAGATTTCTAGTGTGGACTTTTGCATTTATCTATTTCCTATCTATCTAACCATTTTGTGAATTGCCATTGTTGACTCTTTCTAACATTAAAATGCCTTGGTGCTCCTGTACTAGATGACATTTTCTCAGCACTATTTTTCCACAGCTGAAGTGTTCTTGAGTTACTTGCATAGAAAAGTGAGGATTATAACTGCAAATAACTATTGATATTTGCAAAAACATAAGTACTATTGAAATAGTCATCTATAAATATGCAGAGGCACTTGTTAATACATACAGTAAGTACATAAAGCTGGTTAAGAAGGTCTTCATTAGAGGAGTTAATTTGATTATATGTAGCAAGAGTTCTGACTTAGCTGAGCATATCACTGAAGTCACTGTACCTATGAAAGGGCCATTACATGGCCTCCAGGGACGCACCTGTATAAACAATTGGATAGAAATATGCTTATTCACAGCTTGCCATCACTCTTACTTAGATTATGTCCACATAAACTAACAAAATTGAAAATTGAAGCAACGATCTAGACAATTTAAACTAAATAATACCTGATCTAAGGTCAGAATTATATGAACTAGCCATCTCATCTGATCAAATTCAAGTTTTTATTTCACTTTACAATAGAGCATAAAAAGCTGAAAAGCCACTAGATAGATGGTTACAAGACATGGGTGTTTGCCTTATTCTGCTACTAACATACCACGTGATCTTGGGTACCTTTAGGTATTTTATGTCTCTGTACCTCCGTTTCTTTATCTCTATGATGAGGAATAGGAGATAAGAAATCTAGACTCTAAAGTCCTCTCCATCTTTCAAATTCTCAAGTAAGATACTACCATTTGTCTTTGTGGAAAATTCCCTCAAGAAATGGTCTCAATGCCTCTCTGATTTTATGGGCTATGCATATGAAAAACTCCAGGTATGATAAAAGAATGACCCATTTGTTTGATTATAGAAAAATTCCAAGAATTGGGAGAAGAGGTAATAGTGATTGATAATCATGTGTCTGACCTAATTTGATTTTTGAAATATATAAAATACTAGAGCCACTATATGACTGTTTTATGAACAGAATAAGAAAAGGTAATAAACATAACCACAATTACTTCCTACTTCCACCAAGCACCTTTATTAACCTCACTGGCAAAGGAATCACATCATAAATTCTTACCATGTAAATGTTTGCATGGTATAGGATATATTATCCAACATGTGTTCTGTTCCAGTCCACCATTCTCATTTCCTTGCTTCATTGTTATGGTTGTGTAGAAAACATTTCTATTAAACTAAATCCTACCTAAACTTCAAGACCCAGATCAAGTCTCTTATGCTTCATGAAGCCAACCAATAATTATCTCTTTCCTTTAAATTTCAATGCCACTTATCTGGAACTTATCAGTTATGTTAATTATACATTTACATGTATGTAAGCTGACTCTCTAAGTATACTATAAGCTTCGTAAGGGCAAGGGTCATGTATAAATAATAACTTGTACCACCTATATGGCCTTGCTTCAAGAAATGCTATTTAATTGAATAATATCATTTCATTTTTTGAATATTAGAGATATAGCTAAAATTATCTGATACCTTCGAGAACATAATTTACCTTTTAAAATACTTCTTTCTCCCAAAAGATTTTGGTGAGGTTTTTTTTTGGGGGGGGAGGGGGTTTGTTTGTTTTTTTTAGGTGCCTCAGGATCACATTCAGAAGCTCAAATTAACCTATGCCGTAAAAAGTGCTAAATGTCAAAAGTTTGAGGTCCTAAAAATGTATGAATCAACAAGAATTTTGGTATTACCCAATGCATCATTATTTTTAAAAAAAGATGAGAAAAGGAAATTCACATTTTATTTGAAACATAGAGGGGTACAGATGGATGATGGTTATAGGCAAGGTAGATGTTGCTACTGATAAATCTTAGAAGTCCTGACTTAAAAAAAGACTTTCATTTTCCTCTGTTTCCTGGGATGATTCCAACTTATTCCAAGATTTCTACAGGATGGAAGTATACCTTCTGGATGTCACTTAGCAGGAGGGATGTTTCCAGTTGATCATGTTCTTTGTTTCAACATCTTAGTAGCTTTAGCATCCATTAATGTAGCAATTTCTGCAATTTGAGTCCTTTGATGGGGAAAGGATGTCTGGGGCAGGGCTATTAGATCAGTTGAAAGGAGCATAGATAAATACTCAAGAAACAAAATAACTTATCAGAGGAAGGATATCACATTTGATATTATCTTGTTGACTGGGCCATTTTCTAAAAATGTGAAATGATATATCAGTACAATGACATGTATATTTCAAGGTAATATTCTGAAGGGTCTATCAGTCAGTCAGCAATATTAAATAAGGGTCTTCCATGTTCAAAAACTCTCTATATTAAGCACCATGAAAAGATTAAAGAGAGTAGCCCCTTTCCACACTTTGATCTAAGGAAATAAGGCATACATGAAAAGATCTGAGCGATCACAATCGTCACTACAAATCAATAGTTTTGTATAATGAATTGTTGGCACAATGTTGGAAATAAACAATACAGCCAGAGAAAACTCCATACAAAATGATCTTTGAGCAGAATTTGAAGTTAGCGAGGGATACAGTTTGGGTAAAAGAAGGAAAGGGAATTCCAAGCAAGGGGATAGCATATGCAAAGACTTGGGACTCAAGAGTGAGCAAGCCAAACTCAAGCAGGTTTACTTTATTTGAGCAGAACATCTAATCTAATAAAAGGCTACAGAGTCAAATGTGGGATATGCATGGAGAAGAGGAGGGTGTACTTGAGAAGAGAGGGAAAATTGGTGAAAACTGCTTTGAAGCATGTGCTGAAGAGTGCAAATATAATTGGTGATGTGGATATTTGTCAGTAATTAGGAGCCAATGTAGACTTTTGAACAGAGAAATAACATAATACAAATAACAAAGATGGAAATGCATGAACTACAGGTCTCAATGTATAAAAATTAGATAAACCATCCAGAAAAAAAATTAAAGGGCAAGGTTCATCACAAAATGTGGAACCAAAATAGAAAAGTAAGACAGGAAATATGAATTCAAATCCCAGTCTGTCTTTTATTAACTGTTTGACCTTAGCAAGGCAAAGGTCTCTGAGACGCAGTTTCCTAATTTATAAATGAGGCAGTTGGACCAGGTGGTCTCTATGATACTTCTCAGTTCTAAATATGACCCCACATTCTTATATGCGTGTTACAAATATTCCCAAAATTATAAGAGATGGCTTTTAGGAAAAGGGAAGAGGAGGAGTGTATTGGGAAATATAATTGATAAAAAATAATATCCAAAAAATAAAAAGCAAAAAAAATTAATATAACCATAATAAAAGCAGCCTGGTATGCTGGGAGGAACATTCAATTTATAGTTAAAGGATCTTAGTTTAATTATAAGGTCTGCTACTAACTTGACCTTGTGTAAGCTGATTGACTTCTCTGGGTATCAGTTTCCATGTCTGTAAATGACATTTGTGGTCCCTTCCAGCTCCAAAGCTATGATCCTCTCATCCTTTGTTCCCAAATTAATAAATGTTAAAAGGCAAAGGGTTAAGATTTGAACCTTAGAGGAAAAAAATGTCCTCAGCCCACCTATTTTTTGCTATGCCTGTTTCTGTTACTTTTTCTGAATGAACTCTACCCTTTACTGATTCCAAAATGAAGCCAAAATAATTTGGGAAGATGAGAGTGGAATAAAATATTACTTCAGAATGACAACTATTGGCACAGATACAATCCTGATTCTTGTATCCCTGAGTTCTTTGTGGGGATCTGCCATTGGATTCCTAGCTTCAGAGCTGGAAGGTACTTTAAATGTCATCTAGTCCAAAACCCTTCTTTTATGGATGAGAAAATTTTGAGAAAGTTGTTCTTCAATCTTAAATTGATATTATAAAAATATATGGAGAAGATGAATCAATTTGGTATCTAGAAACAAGATCTCAATACCAGGAGCAATCAAAGGTCCATGCATGCAAAAAACAAAGAAAAATTGGAGAACTGAATAGAATATCTTGTGGATGAAGTCAAGGAACCAGAACACTCAGATCCCCCAAAGCCCAACATAGATTTTTCCTTTTGGTTTTAAATTGTCCAGATCATTCATCTTCAGTCTTATTGCAATACAACTGATTAATTTTCTGTATGATTTTGGTTATATAAAACTAGTTTAATATTGTATCTATATGGCTATGGTCAAGAACATTAAGTGGAATAAATTGAAGGAACACTAAACTTTTTTCCGTGGGCAAAGTAGATTGGTAGTTGTTTGTCTTTATAAGAGCATGAGCATTTCTTTTTTTTTCCCTTCTGAAAGTTATCTATACCCATATGTAAAATATCACAGGACTTGGAGATATACCACTAATGCTAGCATAACTTTACTTTATGTAAGAGATGTATTTTTGAAAATTTGCATGCAAAAAATTGTGTTGTATATTTGTGTATCAGGGTGAAACATCCTGTGTTTGTGTGTGTGTGTGTGTATGTGTGTATGTATATCATTATCATCAGATGATATCAGAACTGGATATTTTAAAAGATCCTAAAATAAATCCTTTTTGTGAAGTAAAAGTCCATTGGCAAAGTGAAAAAAAAGACTTCATTTACTTTAAAAATGTTTTATATTGGGTTTACCTTAAACAAAGTATGTTTGCAATTCTACCTTTTATTCTCTATCATATGTGTATATTTACTTACATATAGACATATTTCTATATGTAGATATACACATCACATTCATTTACATAAATGACCATGTATATGCATAAACACATATATATGCATGCATGCATGCAAACATACACATATGAGTACATACACATCACCCTCTCAGGACTCCTTTCACCATCTGGCATGAGTCAGGGAGTAAGCTCAGAGGGGTGCTACACACACATTTAATTAAAACATAAGCTTCTTGAGAGTAGGACCTATCTTTTGCCTCTCTCTCTCTCTCTCTCTCTCTCTCTCTCTCTCTCTCTCTCTCTCTCTCTCTCTCTCTC
>JAJPUD010005249.1:0-25000 GCA_023553655.1 Myrmecobius fasciatus | reverse complement strand
AGCTGATTATTTTCATCCACCCATCCCATCTGGGCTTGGAGCTCCTGTGTTTACTCTCCACCTCAATTAAATACTTCTCCTTGTTCCCCACCTTTAAAAATACATTTAGTCCTGACATTACTGTTGAGCCATATATTGGTTTAATATTTTAATTTTGCTGTTGGAATGCATTGATACGTACTAAATTGAGTCTTACAAGAAGGCAAGGCATGTGAAGGCTTCTAGTACTGTCTCTAGCTGAAAGCCACTTGCAATTAAGCATTCAATATTCAGTGAAATGTAGCCTTATTTTGTCAGACTGCACCCTCAGGAAGGGGCTTTGAAAAGTGATATTTGGCCCTGTTTTGAGGACATAGCACATTGCCATGGTTAACTCCTCCTAATAGCTTCAAGGTCATAGCTTCTGGTGCCAGACACACCCTGCCCAAGATATCCCAGATCACTGGACTGGGAGGTAATAGCAAGTGACAAAATGTCCAGGATAATGTCGCTGTGAAGGAGGCTGATTCTATTCTGGGTTGTATACAGGGAGGGAGATCTTTTACAAGACAAGAGAGGTTATGTGGTGTCAGTTTACAGAGTGTAGGTAAGAAGGGATCTGGAAAGCGCAACAGAGTTCTAATGCCCTCATTTTTTTAAGGGTTTGGAAGCCAGAAATGGCTCGAGAGAGCATGACCAGCAAGACTGCTGGTATACTGATGAAATGCTGAGGAGAAAGTGTTATTTGATTTAAAGGAAGAATCTTTAGACAGGTATATTTGAAGTTTATGCAAATACCCTGCTTTGGAGCCTGTCCTAAACTGTCTATTTATGTGAGCTGCTCCTGTCTCTGTGGAGAAGATGGCAAGTAACCACCTCTCAAGGAATTAAATAGGACCCTGACCACAGGATGTTATCCAGTCTGTCTGTCCATAAGTATTTATGAAGAATTCTCAGGGCTCAATAACACTGTATTTGGTAAAGAACTTACAGATTCTCTTCACTGAGCTTGACTAATTCTATTGATGTAAGGCCAATAAACAAAGTTTACAGGAGTAAGTCTTTAGGGAAATGGCATTACATCCCTAAGGGGCAGGATCAGATGGGAGACAAAGTTAAGAGTCACTAACTCCTACTGCTCTTCCTCTTCCACCATTCAATAAATGCAGAATGCATAAATTGCCTCATGGGTCAAAACCAAAAGGTTGGAAAACTTCTGGAGAAATTAAAAGAATATTAATGAATAAACAAATAAATGAATGAACAAATATTATATACATATTTATTATTTTTCATAGGATATTAAATAGAAAGCTTATTTCTTTATTGAATTACAGAATTATAGAATTAATTTTACAGTTGGAAGGTACCTCAAAATTCATCTGTTCAAACCTATATCTGTACAGAAATCTTCTCTATGATATTCCTCTGCCTCCAGTAAAGGGGAACCCATTCTTCCTAAGAAAGCCAATTCCACTTTGGGACAACTCTAATTATTAGGAAGGTTTTCCTTATATCAAGCTGCTTCCTTGCAACTTCTATTACTCCCACTCCTGCTATCTGTGGCCAAGTGGAACAAGGCTGATTTCTCTTACATATGATAGAACTTTACATATATGAAGACCTCACCTCATTCCCATTTAGCTCTTCTCCAACCAAATATCTCCAACTCCTTCAAACAATCCATATACATTATGATCTCTACTGCTCTTACAATTATGGTTACCTACTCTATGGACATGCTATAGTTTGTCAGTGTATTTCTTAAAATGCAATGCTCAGACTATTAATTAGATAGCCTAAACAATTTACCTATAACATGAAGATATTACATGGGGGGTGGATCTAGTGAAGGGAATTTGAGTTATCTATTTATATCTATCTATCTGTATGTATGTATCTATGTCTATATAGCTAGAGACGTACAGTTTTGCATAGTGTTTAGAGAGTTGACCTCAAAACCAGGAAGACCAAAGCTCAAGTTCTAGCCTGAATGAATATTAGTTGTGTGATCTTGGGCAAGTTATTTATCTTACCAATACTCTAGGCAACTGTCTCTAAGAGAATCATTTATTAATTTGATTCTTAACCTGCATGTGTAGAGGGAGTTTCCTCACTTAGAAATTCCTTTTATGAATAAAATCACAAGTCTCATCCCTATTGTATCCCATATGTGTCTTTACAAATATATATTGAAAAAGAGACAATTTCTGTACTTCATCATTTAGGACTTTCTCACTAAGTGTTAGGGAGTAAATATTAGATTTATTGGGGGAAAGAATACTGTAGGTGGGCAAGCACTGTTGAAGACCCATATTTCAGTCTCCACTCCACCATTCAGAAGTTGAGTGACTCCTCTTTCTTCCCTTGTATGTCAAAAAGAGACTATAGTACCTGACCTTCCTATCCATTAATCCACAAATATTTATTAAGTACCTACCTTGTGTTAGGCTCTGCAGATACAAAGATAAAAACAAAATAATCCCTTTCCTCAAGAGGTTTAGATTCTGGCTATCTACTTTCCAGGGTTCTTTGAAAATTTAGATGAGAAAACGTAGATAAAAATACTTTGTAAAGGAGCAGAAATTTTTATTTATTTGTTTGTTTTTAGACAAGAAAAGGTTTATCCAGGAGATGATTTCTCTTTTAAAGTATTTGAAAGCTTTTTACAGAACAAGTAATTTAGCTCCAGAACTTTACTTGGTCAGGGTATCTAAGGGACAGGGTGGGGAAGGGACTTTTTCTTTTGGACATTTATTTCTAAGTGATGGGATGGCATAATTTTAAAAAGCTATCTGAGCAGTCAATGTCCATGGAATACAAGCTGTTTTTTAAATCCAAAAAATTATAAGGCCTGAATCCTCTGATAAGATCATATAAAAAGTCAGATTCTACTTCTGTGGGACCTTAAGTAAATTATTGAACCTCACTAGGCCTATTTTCTTGTCTATAAAAAAAGAGGAGATAGGACTATATGGCTCCTGGGCTTCCATTTAGCTCTAGATTTATGATCTAGAGCAATGGTTCTCAAAGCATGGTGCAAAAAATTCTGGTGGTCTCAGAAACCCTTTCTGAGGGTCTACAAATTTAAAATTAGGTTTTATTTCTCATAGGGTAAATATCTATAAATATGACCCACATAAACAAAAACTCTTTGGACAGAACCTCAATAATTTTAATAGTATAAAGATATGGAGAACGAAAGTTTAAGAACCACTGATTTATAGGAAGTCAACCACATTCCCTTTTTAGGGAAGGAAAAAAAAGAACATAACACCCTATAAGCTTTCTTTCCTCAGTTATGTCCTCAGTCATGGCCTAACTAAGAGCCAAAGACCTTCTAAAAGGTGAGCTGCTTGTTACCTACTCACTGAGAAGATTGGTCCTGATATTATAATAATCATTATTCTTGGCTGAAAGATGGGTCCTAAGTGCCAAGTTTTGTTTCACTTTGACTGGTTCCCTGCCATCCAGTCATTAGATTTGGGCTGGCAAGCAAATAGGCATATTTCCATCTCTGGGATTTTTGAAGATTGAGATTGTTAGGCTAAGTGTCTAGGGAAGATCATCTCCCAAGGGCATGGACTCACCCTTTGGTTTTGCAATCTCCCACAAAGTGGAGTGCACTGCAAATGGTAATGATAAAGAGGAAGGTAGATAGAGGAAATGCACCAGAAGCCAGAATTGTTCTCAACTTAGATCCACATTTAAAGATTTCAGGATTCCTGGAACTGTCTCTGCTGACCTAATTAAAGATTGTCAGAAGAAAACTGGGCACCTGTTCAGGACTTTGTCATTCTGGGATCTCCAAGCATTGTACAAAATTTAATAATATACAAGGCTCACAAAGCACAGACAAAGGGATGCACCCCAGAGCATTCTTATATTAATGACAGAAATGGGGTTATAACTTAGGCTGAGCAATTCCTCATTCATACTCAACTAAATACTCCTCCTTACCCCCTAACCAACTATCATCTTATCACTTTCTTTGTAATACTCCAAAGTGTCGATCTATATAATTTATATACACACATCTAAATATACATGCATGCATATACAGATGTATTTTCATACAAGTATGCATATAGACATGCTTATCTACTTAGAGATGTCTAGATGAGAGATAGCATGATGACAGAATAGCTAGAGAACTGGCTCTGGAGTGAGGAAGGCATGGGCCCAGGACCTTACTCAAAAACATACAGCCTAGGCCACTCCAGCATCTCTGCCAAGAAAATCCCAAATGGGGTTACGAAGAGTCAGACACAACTGAACAACAACTGTTACCCAGGGAAATCCCTTAACCTTTCAGGATCCATAAGCAATTCTCTAAGGCTCTAAGTTAAAGATGGGTTGGTGATTTATATTAGTAGATGAAGTTTCTACACTGGAGTTGCTCAAAATGATAAAACCACAAATGTGTATGTGCGGGGGGAGGAGGGTGTCCACTTATACGATTTAACTGGTATAGGGAACTACATACATATATTTATTTATATGTAAGCTGTTTGTATTATATATATATATATATATATATATACACATAAACAACATGCATGGGTTCTTTCTCATCTTCTCTCACTTTCTTTCTCTTTCTCTTTCCCTTCTCTCCTTTTCTCTCTTTCCCTTTCCTTTTTTCTCCTCTCTCCTTTTCCCTTCCCTTCTCTTCCTCTCCCATCTTCTCTTGCTTTTTTTTTTGCTTTCCCTCCCTTGTGCTCTTCCTCTCATCCTCTCTCTTTCTTTGTCCCTCCTTTCCTCCCTCCTCATGGAACTAAGTAATGAAAAGAGAACAAATATCATTCTCCCCATTTCACAGATGTAAAAGTGAGACAATTAGTGGTTAACTGATATTTTCTAAGAAGTAGATTCCTGAGCTAGGAATAAAATCGTGTCTTACAGGCCTTGTGTGAAGAGGAATGAGCTAATATGTGTAAATTACTTTGAGCTCATTGAAAGAGAGGTTCCACATAAAATCCAAGGTATTATTAATAATAATCATAACCTATGTGTTTTGGTTTCCCCCGTCATTAAAGGATGACAGCTTAGAAGGAAAGTCTAGGAAGGATATTATGCAATTTACTTAAACATTAGCAAAATAGTTAAGAGCTTCAAGAGTGTTGAGTCTGCATCTCTTTCACACCTTTAATAAAAGAATTTAAAGGGGCAGGTGTTTCCCAAGAGGGGTTAGTTCACATTTGGGGCTTCACTTGCTTCAGTAGTATCTTCAACCCTGAGGATCCCATGACACATAGGAGTGAATGAGGAGTTATTGGGGCAGGGACTGAACACTATCATTCTAAAAGTGGAAGCTGCAACCTTTAAGAATTTAAATCTGGCACATTAGACACTTCTCAAGGAGTCTCTCCAAGCTACAAATAGCAATGGTATAAATACCATTGAGCACTTTGTCAAAGGCAGACATTCTCTGCTGCTGGGGTCTGTCTGTGGCCCTGTGTGACTGTTGAACCACATGATCCAGGTCTATCTTGTGTGTAACCAATACTTAGCATCCCATCAAAAGTTGCTAGTAGATTGCACTATTAAAAGGTGGACTCCATAGAATCATATAAATTAAATCAGCATTCTTTCCTTATAAGAATAATTATTATTACTTGCATAAAGCCTAATTTTGCTCTGCAGTGAGCTTGTAGAGACAATATGACAACCTATGAAATTAATGTATAGACATGGTATTTATATACTTTTCAACATACACATGTATGTGTATATGCATGTGGATATACTTCAAAAGGTTTTTGATCTCATCAGTTTGGTTATTCCCTCTACCAATGGATTTATGAACTATTAGGGCTAGGGACAAGGGGATTAGGAAGGGGGTACCGAGGAATCTGGGCACACTGGATAGATTTCCAGCCTGGAGTTAGGTAGATGCATCCTCCTAAGTTCAAATCAGGCCTCAGACACTTACTAGCTATGTGACCCTAGGCAAGTCACTTAACTCTATTTGCCTCCATTTCCTCATCTGTAAAAAAAAAAAAAAGTTGAAAAAGAAAATGGCAAATCATTCCAGTATCATTGTCAAGAAAACTCCAAATAGTGTCATGAAGAGTTGGATACGACTGAACAATGACAATTTTGGGCAACCATCCCCTAGTGGTCAGATTTCTGCTGATGAACCTTTCCAACCTAGGCTGGAAGGTTTTCAGATGACAGAATCAGTACATCACAGGAACCATATCTGAAGTATTTCCTACTTGTTTGGACCTACCAAAGCTTGTGCTATCATGTCATATAATCTCTATCTAAATTTCTGCAAAAACCAGGATTAAAATTCAACATATATTTATAAGGCACTTATTACAAGCAAAGTATTGCACTACATGCTAGGGGTACAAAGACAAAAATGAAATATTCTAAATTATCATTACTTCTAACTGCACTATTGCAAATAGCCTAATTGGTCTCCCTCTCTCGGGAGTCCCTTTCCTCTCTAATTCATCCCTCAATACAGTTACCAAACTGATATACTCCTCTCTTTCCCATTTAAAGTTTTTGTCAAGTCAAACTACCTTTTCAGATTTATTGCAAATTAATTCCTACTACAAGCATATTGGTCACTCAACAGATAAATCAGCAAACCTTTGTTAAATGCTTAATAAGTTTCAAGATTCATGCTAAGTGCTGGAGATAGAAAGAAAAAGCAAAAACAGTCCCTGTTCTCAAGGAGTTTGCACTACTGGCTTTCTTTCTGTTTCTCTTACATGACACTCCACCTTCCACCTATGTGCTTCGACATTGGCTGTCCCTTATGCCTGGAATGCACGCCCCCCTTATCTCTTGGAATCCCTGGCTTCCTTCAAGGCTCACTTCAAGTGTCATTTTTCTATATAAGCCTTTCCTGTTCATCCCCATCCCCAGGTGTTAGTGCTTTCTTCATCCCCCCCTACCCCAATCATCTTATGTCTCTGCCTATATGCCTATCTCCAAATAATAATAATAGCTAGCATTTATATAAAGCATAATGTTTGGTAAATATTGTGCTTAACATTGTGTAAATATATTCTCATTTTAGCTTCAACTTTGGGAAGAAGTTGTTATTATTATTATCTTACAGATGAGGAAACTGAGACAAATAGAGATTTAAATTTGGGTCTTCCTGACGCCAGACCCAGAATTCTTACCATTGTACTGGCTCCTGCAGAAGATTCCTTTTAGGCAGGGACTGTTTTCCCTTTTATTCTTGTATTCTTATACACAGCACAAAGTAGATGCTTAATATGTGCTTATTGGCTGATTGACTCCAAAGAACTTATATTTTACTGACTGAAAGGAATAGAGAATGAACATTGATAAAGATAGAACAGAAGAGGAAGTAAACCTAGAGCAAAAAAAGATCAAAGACTTCCAGAACTCTCCAAGAAAGGACCAATGCCTGGGCAGATTATAGAATCACAGGATTGGAGATTTTAAAGGAGTCTCAGTAGCTAGCTAGTCCCACCTCTCCATGAAACAAATTCCTATTACAGTATAACATGCAAGAGAAATAGCTGTCCTGCTTTTGTTTGAAGACAACAAGATGAGTGAAGTCACCACCTCTCAAGACATCTCATTATAGTTTTGGAGTGAGGAACATTTCACAAAGGAGGTGCTACGTTTACTGAACCTTAAAGAAGATAAAGATTCTGAAAGGTGGAGATGAAGAGGGGCAACTAGTATAATCCAGTTGGACTGGAATACAAATGAAAAAGGGGACTATCCAGGAAGAAGGCTGAAGAGGTTGGGAAGGGTCCTAAATATTGAGCTAAGAAATCTGTACTTTAATCCTAGAGGCAAGATGGAGCCAATGAAGGTTTATGAGCAGGGAAATGGCATAAAATATTAGCCTTAGGAATATTATTCGTATAGTTATGTAAAAGATGAGAGACAAAAAGACTGGAATAAGGGAAACCAATTAAGAGGATATTGCTATAATCAAAAAGAATGATAAGTGTCTGAATTAAGAAAATAACCATATGAGTTAAGAGGAGAGGACTAATATGAGCAATAATGTGGAAGTAGAATAAGATTTGGTGACTGATTGAGAGATGAGGGAAATCACATAGGATTTTAGGGTTAAGAACTTGCATAATCGGGAGAATTGTGGCATCCCTCAAGACTGACAAAGTTTTCAGTGCTTAACATAGTTATAGAAACATAGAAGCATTTTGCTGGTTTAATTGAATTGAATAAGGGATGGGTTGGAGGAAAGGGGAGAGCATGAGTTTCATTTCATACATGTTCAGTTTATGACTACAGGACACCAAAGTAAAGAGGTAGAGTAGGCAGGTGGTAATGTAAGACTGGAGTTCTGTATATCTTCAAAGTAGTGATAACTAAAGTACAGAGGGAGTATAGAAGAAGAGAATAGAAAATAGAGACTTTGGAGAAATTAATATTTGGGACATGTTAAAGCTATATGATGATCTAACAGAAGACTGGGAAGGAATTGTTACATAGGTAAAAGAAGATAGAAGCAGTGTCATAGAAACTGAGGGAAGAGATTGAATTTTCACCATATATATCAATAGGGATTGTGAGAAAAATACTTTGTAAAGGATAAAATACTGTAAAAACATGAAGTAGAATTACCCTATGAACTTGACAGATGTGCTCCAATGTGTCGACACTGATGACTTACTTTTCTATTTTATTAAAAATTGGCTAGAGTCAATGCAGATTCATTAACTTTCTAGCTCAGAAAACTTATCAAGGCCAGAGGACAAAAAGATGAAATGAAAAATCAACATGTCACTTCTAATATATTGGGAACAAAAGAAAACATTGACCCTAGATAGTATAAATAATAAAAAAATTTCTGTGTCTTGAAAAAATGAGGGAGAAAGAAGGTTTCATAAATCCTTACCAAATCATTTTGGAAATAATGTATCTTGAATCAACCCTGCATTGGGCAGCTAGCTACCAGTATGACCAAAATCAACAGCGAAAAGGTCTCAGACTAGAATTAACATTTAGGGTTGGCTTAAAGGGAGTTGGAGGAAAGAGGGGAAAAAAGGTTTTGACTGCCGTATGATCTCACTTTTACAATTATGGCCTTCAAGAATCACAGAACAGTGCTCTAGTCAGTCAGCTAATCAATAAAAGTATGATGACACTATGTGCCAGACACTGTGCTAAAATAAGATTGCAAATAAGATAGCAAAATTCTTCCACAAGGGAGACAGTAAAGTTACTATCTTCTTGCTCAGTCTGTCACATGGACATTCTCAGGTTCAATTCTTTATAATACATACAATAAAAAGAGCAAAGGTATAGAAATCAGGAGATCAAAATTTCCTTCCCATCCTTATCAATGACTAAATACATGATTATGGATAAATCATTATATTTCCTCAGAGCCTAAGTTTCCTCATGTGCAAAAGAAGATGTTTGAACTGTGTAGAATTTTTGTTTCCAATTCTTTGCTATTACCAGAAATACTTGTGTGTGTGTGTGTGTGTGTGTGTGTGTGTGTACTCGCGTGCGCAAGCATGTATGAATTAACCTCCTTGAGTCATAGAGTATAGGTATTTTAGTAATTTTCTTATATTGGTTTCAAACTGCTTTCCAATTCATAGTTCCACTAATAGTTTATTAGTGTGCCTGTTTTTCCACAATCTCTCCAACATTGACCAGTTCCCTCTTTTATCATATTTACTCATTTGCTACTTGTAAGATAGCACCTCAAAGTGATTTTGATTTTGTTTTTTTCTTATCTTTCTTATTTATATTTTTCTTATCTTTATAATATATAGCATTCCCTTATATGGGTTGTTACCAAATTGTGATTTTTTTAATAACTTTCTTCATATCTTTTAGCCTTTTTGGCTAAACCATTGGGGAATGGTTTTTCATCTTATATATTTATGTTAAATGCCAATATATGTCAGATATTAGAGTCCTGTCAGAGATAGATATAGTTTTTTTTCCTAAACTATCATTTTCCTTCTTATTCTAGCCGTCTTAATTTTGCTTGTGCAAAAAAGAAAGATTTTCCTTTTCATGTGTAAGGATGAGGGTTAGTTAAATTCTGTAATTATTATGGTTAATTATCCTGGTGCTCTAAAATCTTCCATCTCTGTACTAAAACTCTTCTCACCCTGAAGTTGCCTTCAGCCCTATATCTCCTCCTCTGATTTCTGGCTTGGGACCACTCTTTCATAAAAGCCCAAGCCATTCATTGATCACTTTTTTCCTGGCTCTGTTCCTGAATCTCCAGACTTTTCCATCCTTGCCCTCATAGGCCCCTCCATCTCTACCATCTGTCTACCCTTTATGTGTTGTCTTTCACCATTAAAACATAAGCTTTTTAGACCAGGGACTGTCTTTTTTTTGGCCTGTATTTGTATCTCTAACAATACAATACCTGATAAATGCTTTTATCTTTTGATACATTTGAGAAATGGTTGTTCATCTATCTCTCTATCTATCATCTATCTATCTATCTATCTATCTATCTATCTATCTATCCATCTATTTACTTACCCACCGACCTACCTACTTATCTATTTTTGATCCATAGATTTAGTGTGCTAAATCTATAAACTAATTTACAAGGTATCATTGGATTCTGTGGATTCTTTGATTGAAAATTCTATTATCCAGTGCTTCTTTTTTTCCCTTTCTATTTCCTTCCCTTTAAATTTGTGATAGTTATATTGGATAACCACCTGAAAACATGTTAGGAAAATCCTCAAATTCTAATGCATTTGAGATTGAAAATTTCAATGAAATTTACCTGGATGGAATTGAACTCATCATAGAAGTTCGATATGGTAGAAATGGGGCTCTCTATACAACAAAAGCACAGCAGAAGCAAGGAAATAGGGTGCTATAGTGGTGTAAGAAACCATGATGGGGTATGCTTTCAGAGACACTTGGAAAGATTTATATGAACTGATATAAAGTGAAATGAAAAGAACCAGGAGAAAAAGCTATAGGATAACAATAATGATGTAAAGAAAAACAACTTTGAAAGATAAGACTTCTAATCTATGCAGTGACTAACCATAATTCCAGAAGAACTATGATGATGAAGTTTTATTTATCATTTATAGACAAAAGAAAGGGACTGACCTAGGAAACTCCTTATAAAATTTCCAAATAATAGAGACCTAAGAGTTGAACAACTAACTTTGAGTTCCTAATTCTCAACTAGAGGTTGCATCAAGGTACATATCTGGTACACTCCTTGCCAGAGGGATGATAGATTCAGGGTGCAAAAAGAGACATCTTGTCTGGACCTGGCCAATGTTGGAATTTGTTTTGCTTGATTATGCACATTTGTTATAAGAGTTATATTTTCTCTTTTTTTTCCTTTTTTAAGGTGATAGGGAAAGAAAACAAGACTTCTGTTCATTAAAAATTTTAATTACAATAATTAAAATTCTTGGGCAATAGGAAAGGGATATGTAGCACATTTCACAGATGGGGATGCAGCATTCCATAATGATAAACGGAATTTCCCAAAGTCATATAATGACTGACAGAAGAATTATAACCAGAATCCAGTACTAGGTGTCACTAAACTAAAATGTATCTCTTTTCTATAGAAAAAAAAACAGAGCTTCCAATGAAAATGAAATGGGGCCATCACAATATCAAGGTAACATAATTATAAAGTATTTCATTGTTCATCATGTATTTTCTTACAGACAACATGATGACATATATTTGTTGTTGTTCAGGCTTGTCCAACTCTTCCTGACCTTCTTTGGGATTTTCTTAGCAAAGATACTGGACTGGTTTGTCATCTCCTTCTCCAGCCCATTTTACAAATGAGGAAACTGAGGTAAACAAGGTTAAGGACTTGCTCAAAGTTACACAAATAGTAAGTCTCTGAGGTCAGACTTGATTGATTGATTGATCTTTGTGACTTCAGACCGGGCATTCTATCCAATGAATCACCTAGCTGCCCCAATGCCATAGGTTAAATAAATATTATTACCCCCATTTTATGCATGACAAAACTGATACTCAAAGGAAAGGAGATGATTTACCAAAAGTCACATGTCCCTGAAGAGTCTGAGTGACAGCTGAAACTAGGTCTTTTGATTCTAAATGTAAAATTCTTTCTACTACCCCTAAAGCCGTATCACATCACTTGGGTAGCCTCATGGTCAATTTTTCATGGCTCTAGATCAAACTACTCTCTTCTTGAGAGTATCATTAATTATCATTAATAGGGAAAGGAAAGTAACACTTAAAGGATTCATCCAGAGTGGGGGGTGCCTAATAAAATTTCCAAACACTAGGGACCTAGTCCCTAGTTAGTCAAGAGACTAACGGGGTCATGCATCAATTTCCATATCTGGTACACAAAAAAACAAATGAGAAGGCCTCTATAAAATGCACTAAACTCATTATAATTCTGTGATCTATGGTTTTGTTACTATTGCCTAAGTCTAATAAAATTTTACCTTTATTCACAATTATAAAGCATATGCATGTATGAATCTATAGAATACATCTCCACAGTTTTCTTCTGTCTAGCAAGGAAATCTGTTTTCAAATCAAATGCTGCCCTCTTCTCGGACTTGATATATTGCCAAGCAAGCCGTTCTCGATTAACACAGCTCCCTCCTGGGAAAAGTCACAGAATAACTTTATTGATTTCACTTTACCCTTCTCCACATTTCTCCACTAAGATGCTGTCTTAACTCTTAAATGCAAAAAACAAGAAGAAAAGAAATAGGAATTGTTTCTTTAGGGTAATGTTTTAGCTTTTGGCTATGTTTTTCTTCCTTGTACAGTAAGGGAGAAATAACTTAATTGGTGACTCAAGATTTTATGCAACAGATTTCTTTACGTTGAAATGTATGCTGTATATGCAATCTGAAAGCAGGGCTGCCTGAGCCCATTATGATCCATGCTCCCCTCCGACTTGGCCAGCCACCTCCCAGAACTGCCAAGACCTTTTTGGCAAATGTTTCTTCCCTATTCCAGGAAAACTTGGAATACTCACGAATCAGGGGGCCTCTTCTAGTTTGTCATCACTATCCCCTGTCTACTTGAAGCTGAATGTGTTAAAAGATGCTAAACAAGATTTTTTTTAATGCAGAAAACTCTTTTTTTAAGAGAGTTTCAAGATTTCTGCATAGACCACAGCACCACAAAGGGAAGATTACATTTCAGCTATTGGGAAGAGGAGGTTCCCTAGTGCACTGTTAGGAATGTAAATGCCCAGATAAATCCTGTAGGAAAATTCCATCTGCCTCACCTTTTTCAAGACATTGGGGTAGGAGACTCCAGCAACAGCTCCCTCATTAAAGCTGGCTGCTTGACTCTAGACTCCTTCCAGCACTTGAGCCACAGTCTGGGCAGGATTCTGACTGTGGGGCCAAAGCAGGGGGTAGATGGTGAAGTTTAAAGTGACAGTTCTAAAAATGCCATTTTCATGCTCTTCCTTTTTTTTTTCCTCTTTAGCAGAGTTTGTTCTTCTTGCCTTAACAGGGGGAAGCATTCAGGATTATAAAAAAAAAAAAGCTAGTGAGCTTACTATCTATCTCTTTCAATGCTTTTCCTGTCCATTCTGAGTTGTAAAGGCAGCGAAGAGATTGGCTTGTTTACAAAGGGATCACAATCTGCTTTTTCACTTTGAGCAAAGGAAGATAGATACCCAGTGAAATTTATGGTTTGTCCTATTGGTAAAATTAAAAGCTCATGTAACCCCAACACTCAAAAAGAGATATGAACAAAACTGTGGAATGAAAGTGAAAGCTTTCTGACTCATCAAGGTTAATATGCTGCCTGATACTCAGTGGCCAATTTTGTGGTGCCATTATTAACAACATGATAGATATCTGCCTGTCATGAATAAATGAACATGCTTAGGACCACAGAAGTGCAATGAAACACCATGCTATTGGTGTTACCCCACAGCTTTATCTCACTTTTTTTTTCATGGTTTGGAAAGCTATATATTAATTATTTTTAATAATAGCCCTATCTATTTTGCTCAAGTTGGAAGTACAGAGCTTGTTCATGGGTCAATTCCAATAGAGATTGACACGGAAACTTTAAATTGCTCAATTTTCCCAACTTGGAGCCAGGTCACCCCTCCTTAGGGAATCTGATGGATATCTGCTCTTGGGGGCTCACCACACTGAATGCAGCTCAATATACACCCCTAATGAGTTTAGCCTGTTAACTCCAGAACTTAATTCCAGAACTCCAGCGATTTAGCAGTCTCAGCCTACCCTAGTAGCAAAAATTACAGGTGCAGGGTACCATGCCTGTTCATTAAATTTTGTTAAGTGCTCAATTTTCCCCCTTAGTTTCTGAAAATATTTGCATAGAGATACTACCCTGTAAAGAGGTATCTGTATCACCTGAAATATATACTCCTATTAATTAGACTATTGAGAGGAACTCTCCTAAGTACATTTCCAGGAAAAGGTTCCTGACTGTAGGATGCCAGAGAGAACAAGACTTTGTCTGCTAGGTAGCTTATGCTGTGTCCTGAAGTAACACAGTACTGTGGGGGAGCCAACATCTAAGTTGGTAGTAGCAGAGAAAAGTTTTGACTGAATCTCATCATAAATAACATAGCTTCACATCCCATGCCCCAAATCCACAGAGAGCAAGGCTGAACTGATTTGAACCTTTCCTTTCTCAATAAAACAACAGAATGTATATGTGGTTTTTAGGATCTTGTAGAAGTCTTTCCCAGACTTCATATAGTACCTTTCTAAAAACTTCTGAAAATTAAGAAAGAAAAGAAGCAATCTAAGTAGAATCTAAAACTACCATTATACAGAGTTCACACTTCAAGGTTAAATTTAAGTTTAAAGTGTAGAAAATCCAACAAATCAAAACATCTATTATCTTTAAGGTACTATTCAGGGTGCTGGGGGAGATTCATGGAATTTGCAACATTATAAGGCAGAAACAAATTATCATACAAAGGATAAACGAGTTAAGGCTCAGAAGAGAGACATGAAGCAAAGTATTATAGAAGTATAAAGAATAAAGAGATTATTTCTGACTGTGAAGATCAAGAAAGGCTTCTTGTAGGGAATAATACTTGTACCAGGCTTTGATGAATGAGTGAGTAGACTTTTCTCCAGTAGAGACAGGAATTAGGGGAAATAGACATTTCTGGAAGGGGGATATTATAAACAAAGTTATAGATAAAAATAGGAAGTGATGTGTTCAGAATGGATTTAGTTTAATATGGATGGTGCATAAGAATTGTAAAGGAGAGTAACAGAACATATTTTAAGAATAGAAAGTAGATTGAAAACAGAACATGGAGGCATCTAGCCCAACCCCTATCTGAAAAAAAGAATTTCTTTTATAATAGATTCAGTAATCCTCAGTAATACTTCAGTATAATAATTCAGTGAATATAATAATTCAGTGAAGGCCTGATGAAATCTTTCAATGAAGGCAAACCTCTCAATCCAATCCACTCTTCATCCATATAGGTTTAGTAAAGGTTGGCATTTTTGTAGGGGGGATTCTTGGGCAAGTAGAGGTATTTGTATAATGGTATCTGAGATTCCATGGATGCTCTGTTGTTCGTAGGTGAGGAAAGGGATAAAAACAAAAAAGTGATAAAATTCTGACATAATCATTCCTGAACTTTCATGGCTCTGTACCTCTTCCTCATCCTAACTACCTGCTCATATAATCCTCCCATGAAAGCATCTTCTATGGGTAATTTTTTTTTCCACCAGGATTAACTTAGCCTAGTTGGATATCTCTTTCAGGTCAACTCTTCCTGAAGAAAAAGCCTATATCCATGCTAGGCCTCACCAAAATTTAAATCTCACAGCTTTAAAATTTAAACTAAAAATGATCTGTTTCCCAATCTAAAGGTGAATGATATTTCTATGTCATTTTTGGGAGGGGGTGGGAGGTCAAGTGGGAGTGGGGGAGGAGAAACATCAAATGAGAAAAAGAAGGAAAAGGCAGAGAGCTTTTTGGATTCTCCCCCACCCCTTCCAATCCCAGAGAAGATAAAGATTGCTTCATTTCTTATTCAGAATAAGCCCATAGCTGTGAATTGCCTAAGAGAGTCATTCCAACCAAGACCAGAATTTCAAGAGAGAATTGATCAGACAAGTGTGTCAGGTGCTCAGAATACTTGAAAGTAGAACCCCACCATAGCAGAACAGAAGGACTGATCACTGTGAATTGTTAAATTGTCTCCTCAATGATTTGTTGCAATTTCTCTGAAGAAGCAACAAAGTATTATATATTATCAAAATATTGTATATGAAAAAGTTAACCACAGGCTATAACTTTCAGGTCTTTGTTTTGAAAGGATATCAGCCCCACACTTTGCTGGACCCTGGAAGGACAGTAAAGTGTTTTGGGAGTACTAGCAGTATTTTATTGGACTGTGGAATGATAGGGAAGTATAAAATTGAGGGACCTTATGATCAAAAGTTCATTTCTCAACTTCTATCACTTTAACATAAACTATATCCTTTGACATAATGGTACAGTACTCACATAACAATTGAGAAAAGACTGGATACAGAGTACTTAACATCAAAGAATATGTGTCAGTGAATTTGGTTTTTTTCCAATATACTGTAATCTAATATTAGAATTAAATGGAGAAGAAAGAATGCAAAGGATTCACAGGATTTCAGAATGCCATAGATGGTCTCTACTAGCCATCCATTCCCACTATGCTTGAGTAAGAATCTCCTCTTAAAGCATACCAGAAAAGTGATCATTCCAACCTTTGTTTGAAGATTTCTAGCAAAGAGGAACCTATTACTTCCTGAGGCAGTATATGCTACTTTTTAATAGTTCTAATTGACATTATCTAACTAGGAGATTTTCCTTATATTGAGCCAAAATCTGACCCTGCTCAACTTCCACTCCTAACTCTATTATACTCTGCCTTCTGAAGTCGAGTCTAAATCCATCTTTCACAAAATAGCCTCTCAAACTCTTGAAGATGTCTAGCATATCCCCATGTGGGTAACTTTCCTCTGATGCTCTTCAACTTAAAAATATCTTCCCCAAAATGTGATATTTAAAACAGAATAAAATAATTCAGATGTGATTGGACCCAAAACTGAATTAAAAAATTCAGATGTGGTAAAGGACAAATCAGTCAGCCAACAGGCATTTAGTAAGAGAATAGTTAAGAGCCAGACAAGATTCCCCAAACATAGGAGACCATAGGCAAGTCTCCCCAAATCCACTTACTTCAATAGTAGCCAATTTCACTTTTCTGGTCTTCAAATTTTGCTGCTATGTATTATACATTATCTTTTCATAGGTTAAGTCTTATCATCCCATCTACATCACAGGTTAACTGAGAGAAGGGACATTGACTTCTCACTCTTCTCTCTTTCACAATCTCTTTTTCAGAGTAGGTACTGATTAAATAATATCAATTGCTTGAATATTTATTGTTAATATTTTTGTTTATCTTTAAAAGACAATTAAAGTTAGTTCTCCATTACCTATACTTAGATTATTCATACCAACTGTTTATTCTGTTTTTCTCAAGCTACTCAGGTCCTCTTCCTTCTCTAGACAGATGCCTTCCCAAAAGGTAATTCATTTGAACATTTCTATAAATAATATTTCAGTAAGGTAAATCTGCTTCCAACAAGTCACATAATATATTTTAAACACAAGAGACAGTGATGTAGGGATTATCCATTGTTCTCTGACTATCTGTGCCATTCACTCTCCATTAGGATAGACTTTCAAGAGTTGACTATCAGACAATAACAACAGTGGAGGTTAAATGGAGACTCAATAAGGAGAGATCAAGGAAAATGGAAGTACAAATCAGGATTTAAAAAAAAATAAATGTGAGACTAGGTAAAAGAAAATAAGCAAAGGAAAAATCCTGGTAGTAAATTTGATTAGACTAGGGAATAATCTTTCAGAGAAAATGTTAGAAGATTGAGACATTTAAGACATAACTAGACAAAGCACTTGGAAAAACTACCAAAGGGAACAATTAAGCTTCTGGAAATCTACCCCTCTCCAATTCCATTCAGAAAAAGACATAAGAAGAAATGCAAAAGATGACACAAGAGAACTTTCCAACCTTTGATCACTATGATCTGTTGACTACAACTGCAAAAGTAGGGACTGGATGAAGTTATTTTTATAGATTGGCACTCAGCCACTTGAAGCTCTTGAAGTCCAGAGTTTTAGCAGTAGTGGGATGCATCAAAAGACTGGGGAATAACTTTCCATTGAACTTGGAAAGGTTTAGGCTACATCTCATCACATTTGTATTTGTTTGAAAACAAATTTCCCCCTGCCAGGTAATCCAAGGTTTGATCTGGGTGTTGGGAAATCTTGGTTGATGCTCTGCCAGTTAAAGAGGTGTTTTGATTACAGGAAGAGATAATGGAGTGATATCAAAATGAGCTCATCTGTGAAATGACAGTGTTATCGCACAGATTTCTTTTTCCCCTCCAAGAAAGATTCTCTTAACTACTGCATAGGAGGGGAGTGAGAATGACAATCCTGCTCATCTATGGAAATTGCCAAAGAAAAATATGGGAAGAAGAGACTATTAAGCTGGGGAGTAGGGATATGAGGAAGGGAAAGGAAGAATTTAAATATCTCTCATAGCTTTATGGAGGTCAACATTTAAACTAAGTTTATAAGCAAGTGTAAAAATCTTATCAACTGTACTAACAATGTCTTGCCAACATTCTTTCCCCTCAGGGTTCAGACAAGATATAAAATCAATCAGATAAGTGTTCCTTCCCAATTAGGAAGCCAAATTTGTTTCTTACCTTGTCATCTTAGGTGCAATGTCACATTTATTCTAAATTGAAAATTTTCTAGGGGATTCAGGGAGACTGTTCTTACCCAACACCTGAGAGTCATGTTCAGGGCCATTGTTTTCTAGGAAGTTTTAAATATTGCAGGCTTTTGGAAGGAAGAGAGAAATCACTTTAAAGGTTTGGCCACAATCTGACCTTCTACCTAGAGTTGGGAACTCTTTGTTGCTTGCTAGCCAATTGTGTCATATTTCTATGTGTCTTGAAATAGCTGCTGTGTTGCATTCAGAAGGAGGGTAAACTGATCTCTCTATATCCCCTACCTAGATATTTTGTAGGAGTGTTTGAAGGATTAAGTAATTATTATCTGGAAGGTAGTTTGATATGAATAAAAAGGCCTTCAGTAAGGTCTTCAATGGCTCCTTCTAAGAACTGGGTTTTTCTATTCTCATGACCAAATATTTCATTAGCATGGTAATAGCTCACATTTTTAATGTAGTACATTGTTTTACAAATGTAAACAGGTATGTACATCATTCGATGGTAAAAGTCATGGAATAGCAGTCAAAGTTTAATGTTTGATATAGGAAACACCACCTAGAAGTCCCGATAAGTGGTCATTCTAACAGCTGGACCTGTCTCAGCCAAGAGCAGAATCTACCTGCAGTCTTCTGACCTCTGACTAGGGATAACATCTGTGGGCCCAGGATTGCCCATATTCACAGACGACATAAAATCAGGAAGAATGGAACTATCACTTCCCACATCCTGGATTCTATGCTTCTCTTATGTCTGCCTGAGATTGCATTAGCTTTTCTGGCTTCCTATGCACAATGTTGATTAATATGAAGCTTGTATCTTTTTTGAAATAAGTGCTATATGGCTGAGTCTCCTCCATCTTAGAGGTAAGAAGTCAATTTTCTAAACTTAAGGCTAAGACTTTATCTCAATTAGATTTGTTCCAATGTTCTAGCCTGTCAAGATCCTCTTGAATCCTGACTCTATCATCCTCTGACAAAAACGTTAAATATACAGCACAAATTTCTGAGATGTTCTACTGGGGATCTCCTTCTAAGTTTGCCTCAAAATATTGATGATTGTTCATCATCCATCAGTTGCAAATTCACCTGTACTATCATTGTAGCCAAAATCTTTCCACCTTTCCACAAGGTTAGAATGAGAAACTTTGACAAATAATTTGCTAAAATAAGGAAAACAAGAGCTATCACATCTTCCTTCTGTACTTGCTTAGTTTCCCTGTGGAAAAAAAAGGAAATAAGAAGAATCTGGCATAACATTCTTCATGAAGCAAATGTTTTATCTGGCTCTGAATCTTGGCTCTGCTAGTTCCTATGTGATTGTGGGCAAGTCTTAAAATCCCTCTGGACCTCATTTATAAAATAGAAGAATATTAAATGGTCTATGGTCCTTTTGCATTCACTAGTCTACAACTTACTTATGTCTACTGCTACTACACTTGCTTATAAATTTAGTTTAAATGTACTACTGTCAGTCTACGACTGACTTTTAGGTACCATGTAGGAATTTAAAAAGAAAAAAATGCCTACCATTTAATTTACAAGCAGACTGCCCTCTCCTTTCTATTGTGGGCATAATTAACATCACCTAAAAAGCTATGAAATCAGGATTTTAACTCATGTAGTAGAACAAAATCTTTATATAGCTGAGAAAAGTGTATTATGTCTCAAGTAAGGACTAGAAAAATCCTCAAGAATCACTGGAAGTACACAATGCCAAATGTCACAACCCATAGGAAAAACTCATTTCTTTTGAGACATATCACTAGGCACCTGGGGAGTATAGAGGATAGAATGTACCTGGAGTCAAGAATCCCTGAATTTAAATCTGACCTTGAACATTTTCTAGCAGGATGACCCTTGGAAAGATATTTAACTTTTCTCTATCTCAATTCCCTCATCCATAAAATGAAGAAAATAACAATACCTATCTTCAAGGCTTGTTGTGAGTATAAAATGAGGTAATACTTAAAAAGCACTTTGTAAGCAATAAAGTATTATACAAGTGCTAGTTATCATTTATTATTATTATATATTATTATTATACAAAATCATTCAAATAACCTAGTCACGATACTTTCCTGGAAGTTACAAATAGGTCCATGTGCTTCTTCATCCCTCATTTGTAAGATTAAATTTGTGATATTCTAAGTGATTCTTTTTCTCTCTCCAAGGCTAATTTGCCCAGCTTAGGTCTCGGTGCTTGGCACTCTTAAACATTGTTTTATCCAACATGAGGGATACTTCCTCCCTCTCCAGGAGGAAAGTACTTTTCAGAAGCAATTCAATTTGACTAAACACTATTGCTTGTTCCTAAGCAATAGACTGGGAATTAATGTCCTACTTTGCTCTGGGGATTGAATCAAAGTCCCAACCTCCCAAGCAAAAACTATGTAAAGGGAGTAGGGGAGTTTGGAGGTAAGTGATTGGGGCAAAGAAGGGAATGATTGTACCTCATCTGTGCACCTCTGTTAAAATTAGATTTCTATTGCATCAGATTAAGCAGAGGGGAATTCATGATTAACACTTGTCTCACATGTCTAGACATCGGACATGAATGTCTACATTCTATCCTCAAATTATGCCCTATTTACTTAACCTATGTATTCTAGAATGTAAATACTTGGCCACTCTTATCCAAGGGCCAGTTTTCTGGCTATGTCAACCCTCTGGGATGATTAGGAAATAAGGAGAGAGGTGTTTATGCACCCATGATAGTTGTCACTATAAGTTTGGGCACTAGATATTCTGTATTTCTTAGGCCTTTACACAGGTTTATTAGCTCTGATTTACTACATTGTGCTTTAGCAAGCTTTGTCATCTAATTTCCTAGGCCACAGCAGGTTATAAATACCAAATTAAATGGAGGTAGAGAAGACCTGTTAGGGGCAAGAAAAATGATAATAAGAGAAGCAACAGCTAACAGTCTGATATGGAAGAAGAAGATAAAAGAAGGGGGAAAAAAGAATAATGATAACAATAACAACAATAAACACTTATATAGCACTTTAAAATTTGCAAAGTATATTTCACATATTTCATGTGATCCTTACAACAACTCTGTGAGATGAGTTTTATCAACTTCATTTTAGAGGTGATGCTAAAGAGAATTTATGTGACTAGCTCAGGATCACTCAACCAGCAAGTATCTCAAACTCAGATATTTCTCATTCTAAGTCCAAATCATGTACTCTGCCTCACTTAACTTCCCAATAAGGGATGTTCATAGTGATAACCCTGAACCACTTTGCTATAATAAAAAGAAAATGAATTTTGAATAAGAAGGCTTGAATTTGACTCCTTGTCTCCTATGAACTTGGCCAATGGGCTAAGTAACCTCAAAAGGTAAGAGGGTTAGACAAAATAACAGTCCTTTAGGCCCTGACTTTATGAACCTGTGAAATTAAGAAAAGATTAGATTTTATCCAATGACCTTTAGAAGGTGGGGAAACTACAATTTTTCTTAGAAAGATTTCTTCCTGATATGGTTAAGATTTAAATATAAAATAAATACAATATAGTTCAAGATTTCAAATAAAATATATGGAAAGATTTCTTCCCAATATATAAAATATGGTTAAAATGAAGTGAGGCTACTAAAGGGACACACCTTCAACAATTAGAAAAGCTCACATATACCTCATTCTTCAATGGCTTTGGATAATGAGCCATTTCTATTATATTTGATGGACTAGATAGATATTCACTAAATGTTCTGTTTTATTTTATGTGGCACAAATAAAAACTCTTTTATAGAGAGAGCTTTTAGAAGGTAGGCATCATCTCTATACTGAACCTAACATTCATACAATTATATTTTTGGTCCAGACCCAGAATTTATTTGGTACAGGAGCTCCCTGGTGAGGAAACTCCCTTTACCCTCTACAACTTATCTTCGTAAGAGTGTTGGGAATTGTTAGTTATGCTGACTTACATAGGGTCATACAGCCCATATATGTCAGAATTGAGATCGGAGGCCAGAACTCACTGACTCCAAAGACAGCTCTCTATCTACCATACCCCCAAGCTACCCATAGTTTAATTGTGCTAGGCACAATAAGGTGTTTGATATATTTGGGATGGTATTATTGCTGCTCGAGTTGATGACAGGATCATTGACAGAGTCAACTTCAGTGGCTGAATAATGGGAAATCAAAGTTACTATCTCTACTCCCCCTCTCTGCTCTGTATATTTGGGGATCTGATTGATGGGGATCACTGAATATCAAGTTTCAGTCCAGCATCATAATCTGACTGTTAGACATTTCTACCTGAAGATGTCCAGTTAAATAAAACTAAAACTTTACTTACCACCTTTCACTTAAAAAAAGACCTATTCCTATACACTCATACTCTACTAGTCATTAATCTCACCCAAGATATTCTATTTCCTCTATCCATGCCTTTGCATGAGCTTTTAACATCCCTGGAATGTTCTTCCTCCTTATTCTCACCTTTTGGAATCACTAGCATCCTTCAAGGATCAGCCCCAGTCCTCCTCTCACATGAGGACTTTCTTAGTTTCTCCTCTTCTTAATTGCTAGTGCTTTCCCCTGATCTGAATTTGTGATTATTTTCCATCTGCCTTCTCCTCTGGCCATAGAATATAAGATCTTCAAGGCTGGTATTATTTCTTTTTCTTTTCTTTCTTTTTTTTCCTTTTTTGCCTTTTCCTGGCACCTTGTATAGGTGTTGGCACACAATAGGTGCTTAAAAATGCCTGTTGAATTGAAACAGTAGAAAGATTTCTATAAGTCAGTGAAATTGACTAAGATATTTAAAAATCTTGTTAATGAATACTTAGGAAACAAGAATTTCAGAATTTGATTCTCTTGACTCACTTCATGGTTTGGTCATATTTCACCTTAGCCAGTATCAGACCATCTAATTCCAAAATGACCATAGCCACATTTAGAAGTTAAAATATCTGAAATGAGATGAACATTTCTAAAGTTTTAGGAGAAGCTCAATTCAATCAGGAACCATATTTATATAATATTACAATCATCAGGTTTCAGTGATAAGAATCTGAGAGGTGAAGAAAGATACTACTATTCTGTAGTAGTGCCCATAGAGTCCTCTCTAGCTGGATATGCTTTTTCAGAAAAAAAATACTTCCATTTTGGTCAGTAGCTCTCAAAACCATATCTCTCTCTCTATTACTATCCTCTCACTCAAATGCCAATTACTTGTCCCCAATTGTCTGTTAGACTATTACTCCAAACTTCAAAAGTCTGAAGCAAAATGAAAAGTCTTCCCAACAAACCTGCTTCCTTCATCTTCATATCTCTATCAATGGTACTTACCTCATTCTCTCAGTCTCAAAACTTTGGAATAATTGCTCTTTCCTTTAATCCCCATATCTACTTTGTTCATATTCTCCATCAAATGTCTCTTATCTGAACCTTTCTTTCCATATCCATGATCCTTACTCTAGTTCAGACTATTATTATGTCATACCTATGACCTCCAACAGCATGCTTCCAATTTTCCCTTCATCTAGTCCACCCAAATATTGTTGGAATATTAATCTTCCTTAAAAACTTACTTCATCACATCATTCCTCCACCTGAAATTTTCACTGCTTTCTCTTTCCCTTTGAATTTTATGGCTCATGATTTAAGTGTGGGAATTCTCCGTGTGGATTCTCTCTCTGGTATGAAAATACTCTCCTTTGATTCTGATTTGCAACTCAGCTGTTACAGTTCTAGGAAATTCTGAAGATACTTTCTTCACCTCCATATTTTTCATGAACCCCATAATTTCTGCTAATTATATCATCAAAAGAATTTTATCTAAGACTAAGTCTATACTGTCTCTTTCCTAAGGAACTACTGATTTCATTTAATTGTTGTTAAAATAGTTCCAATCTTTTTGCTAAAATAATGATGAATTAGGTATACATAAGCATGGCTGGGGCAGAAATTCTCTAATATTGACAAAATGTTGGTCAAGGTTTATGAATCAGGCCTAAATGTTTTCAGTGAATATCTACCTACCTGAAAAAACTCCTGAGTCTACTGGTCTAAAAATGGCATAAATGAATATAGTTGGTACAAGGCATGCAGCTCTTACCTGGAAAGATGAAAGTATATTGGGGAAATTGCTAACCTTGCATTGTAAAATCAGAGGCCTCACAAAGGTGGTTTAGGTGATATTGAACTGAAAGCTGGCAAATGAAATGTGATGGGGAAACGAAGAACATGCTCAACAAAGCATAGGACCATAACAATTATTGGTTCCATAGAACTTGGAAAAAAA